>JAOTQR010080407.1:0-40896 GCA_025774065.1 Solanum ossicruentum | reverse complement strand
GATTCATGATGTGCTGCCAAAATACAACACTTTTGATGCTTAAAACTCAGAATTTTACATGTTATCAATAAGATGTTAGTTGTTTTTATGTGTTTTTGTGTTATGTTTGCAGGATTACATGTTTGTGCTTGATTTTGAGAAAAAAGTGCAGAAGTTACAGATTTTTGCTGCTACACGAGACCCTTTATACGTCGTAGATCATTCTATAGGTCGTGAAGTAGTTTTGTGAACAATTCAAGTGAGGGGATATGAAGTTGATTCTACGAACATGCAGATGAGTCATTGATGGTTTTATGAGTCATAGAAGATGGTTCGTGCCATGAGGATCTGAGATTGGGGCTTTCTGAAGTTTCATCAGACGAAACCCCGTTATGAGTCATAAGCCATTTTATGAGTCATAAAGAGATTCTGACAACCCCAACCTAGAGCCTAGATCTGAGACGACAAATGGGGAACCCAAAAGAAACCCAAACAAGCTCCTAGCATATCAATAACACATCCTTGGTCGCGGAAGCAAAGTAATAACAAAAATAGATATAAATGGGGGAAACAGAACTAAGGGAAGTCTTTGAAAGTCATAAAACATTCAAAAGTCGAGCTCGTACCATAAGTACATCAAATGTTCTAACAACACTTCTAACATAGATTGGAGCGTGGGCCAAGACACTCTCTGGGCTCACTCTCATAATAACAAGTGTTCAACATAAAGAAATCTCAATATAGCAAGAGTAACAAGGATAGTGTCCTCGGACTTGAGGACTCAACAAAGCTTATCTTCAAAGCACCGAACTAGCCACATGGAGGATGATCGAGAGGTGCTCCGGTCCCTATATGGTAACATCATGCAGGCATAGAGTATGAGTTAGTATGTTTGAATGTACTAAGTATGTAGAATGCAATGCAACAAGTCATAAGCGAACATAGTCAAAATGCATAATCATAGTAATGGATAAGTATAATATCAATATGACATGCATGATCAATGCTTGAAGTAAAACATGCTTGTAAATCATATAACTTGCAAAGTATATAATATATGTGTGGGAAGATACCATAACCAACATAGACCACGCAAACTACTAGTAGGAATCCAAGGCATGTCACTCCCTTAGAAGGTGATTGAGGTATCCACCCCTCTACAAGGTGATTGGGCAAGTCAGCCCCCAACAAGATGATCGAGGTATCCACCCCGCAACATGGTGATTGGGCATGTCAACCCCTAAAAATGTGGTCAAGGTATCCACCCCTCAACATGGTGATTGGGCATGTCACCCCCCAACAAGGTGATTGAGGAATGTCACCCCCTCAAAAAGGTAATATTGGGCATGTCACCCCCAACAAGTTGTGGTCTACCTGCAACACCATAGACACTTTTCATGAATTCCATGCATACATGCAAGCCCTTAATTATTATAAAGTCACTTGACTTATAAACTATGTAATAAATCATCAATAACTTGAGAATCCTTATCAAGACATTTAATCAAACACTTGGTAGGTTCATAATGCTAGTTTAAAATCATGCAAATCAAGAGTGAAATAATATAAGAAAACTAAATGTAAATCAAGGCAACAACATATAGTAAAGCCCTCATGTAGTATACCTTGAAACCCATCATCGAATCTCATAATAGGTCATAGTTTCATAGCTCAAAACATGCATAGTCTCAATAGGCAAAACCAATTCATAGTATAAGCTTGAAATAGATAGATATGGGTAATCATTCAACATTTCATAAAACTCCAACATAATTTATAATAAAAATCCATAATAAGAGATACCCATAGATAACACAACTTGAAAATATGTAATTTTCATAAAAAGGAAGATTGGGCTCCATGGGTGAAAGGACGCAATGGATGAAATCCACATACCTAAATTTGGGGATTCCTTGGTGTAAACTTGGAAGGAGGGTTGGAGCTTGGATTTAGTTCTTGAGATCCAATGTGAGCTTGAAATCCTTGGATTTGGATGGGAATTTTGATAAAGTGTTGGGGAGGTTTTAGAGAGGGTTTTAAATGATATAGAGTTGAAAGATGGCTAAGTCTAGGCGTTTCACGCATAAGTGGGCATGGGGCTATGACCCCAATACCCTTGGCTGACACAGGAAAAATGAGGAAAAACTTGTACTGGTCCACATTTGGTCCGCAATGCAGACCCATTGTGAAGGCAAAAGTTGTACTACTTCACACCCAGTCCGTGTTGTGGCCTCGTCGCGAATGCACACTTGATAAAAAAAATTAACGAAAATTATTTCTCATTATGGGTCCTCTAAAATTCGGGTTATACCCATTTCCCACTCAATTATTTTTCTTGATCGAGAATATTTAGTTAGATTTTTGATATTTTGTATGGATTTTAAATATATAAAAATTATGATTATGGGCATTTCTGAAGCACATTTTTGAGGAGTTTCAGGGATGTCATAGAGTTGAAGTCAAAACTTCTAGCAGCTATACGAGAACCTGATTACGGGTCGTGGAATGTAATACAACTCGTAAAATCCTTTCATTTGGCGTGCTGATCAGTTCTCCTATTTTTTTAGAACTTATATTTTACTTATTATAAATAGGTTTTTAGGTTATTTTTCATAAGTTTTCACCTAGTACTCAGAGAACTCAGTAATTAGAGGTAGAAAATTGTGAGATCACATTAGAGACTCTTTGAGGACACTTGCGTTTGGATTTCATCTTTGAGCTTGTGATTCTTATTGAAGTTGGATTTGCTTGTTCTTAATTCTATTGTGTAAGTGTTCAATTATGTTTTCTCAATCCATAATTCTTGCATCTGCTAAAAGCATGAGTAGCTAAATTCACAATAAGGGTTGTGGGAACCGTGAAGAACCAACAAAGTAAAATTGGATAATTTATAACTTTTAGAAGGTGTGTATGCATGTATTCATTAACTCTCTCCATTTTGCATGTTTTCTAATGGTGGCTAACATTAGAACCCGCCTAGTGTTACTGACTAGATCAAAGTAGTAATGAATAGAAAAAGATATTAATTAACAGAATTTGATTGATGTGTTCTCATTAATCAATAAAACTGGGCCACGATGACATTTTTTGATGAACGCTCAAGATAACCTCTTTTTGAAGTAAAAGCGATCGTCAAAGTAATAAACCTAACCAAGGTTAGGGTCGAATCCCACAGGGAATACAAGACTTTTGCAACTTGGTTCACCAATAATCAATTAAAGAATCAACTAACTCAATTCTCTAAAAGGGGGGGGGGGGGTTGCAATGATCGATGAAATTAAACTAGGCTAACTAAAATTGGAAGACAAACAATAACGGAGAGCAACTTGGGTATTGTATTCCCAATGATTCACCAACTCAACTTCGCCGAATATCGCAATTCTCAATTAGAATACTGCTTGTAGGATGGTAATTTAGGTTCTTCCAATAATTTGGTCAATGGTGAAGGTCGAATTTAACTATGGGACTTGGCCGATCTCCATAGTATGCTCAACTAACCATTATCCATAGTCCCAGTCAACCTCTCTTTGGTTGAGTTTGGTTGATAGATAAGAACATATCATCGAATCTTATTAATCATTCTCTTTTCCCATTCATTACCACCTGGATCGGGAAGGTAACACTAGGAAAGTTCTAATATTGGCCACCACTAGAAAATATTCAAAATGAAGAGAAATGATTAATATGTACAAATAACCATTATAAGAATTGCAAATTATCCAGGTTTTCTAAGTTAGATTCTCATGGTTCCCACAACCCCAAGTTGTGGGTTTAGCTACTCATAACTTGGGTAAATAAAGAAATAATGAATATAAAAAACATGGTTGATCACTTATCCAGGAAGATTGAAGGACAAGAAAACCCAATATGCATTGAGAATAACACGATTAAAAGTTGGGTTTAATCCATAAGTGAATCTCTTCTCCATAATGTAGTCTCCAAAACTAAAACCCTAAGAATATTCTAATTTCTTTCTCTCTACTCTATTCTCAACTAATCTCTATGTACAATTCTGAAAAACTTCAAATACTGCTTTAAATGACCTAGTATTTTCTATTAATAGTATTTACAAATAAGTCCCTAAATTAATTAGAAAAACTGGTTGGCGCATGATATGAGACATAGTTACGACTCATAACTAGGGTCACAAGCCGTAATCGGGCTTTCGTGGTCAACCTCCTACATCTTGGACTTCACTGATATGAAACTCCTTTACGAGTTGTAGTTTGATCTACGACTCGTATCGACTTCTCATAGTCCACATTTAAATCACTTAGTCCAAATCTAATCAACACTAGAAATCTCTACGAAACCTCCATACCGTAGATGGAACTACGACTCATAGATGGGTCTCTGTGGCTGAACTTCAGTTTTTGCTTCAATACTAGAAACCTCCACAAGACTACCTCTATGGCTTGTAAAGTAAGATACGACTCGTAGAGGTTCTCATATGTCCTCAAAAATTAGCAAAACCTACAACTTTTCTCAAATTTGAGCCAACCTGCTTTTCCTGTAAAAACAAACATAAAAACACATAAAGACCATAAAAGTCATCGTGGATGAGGTTTCATACCCTAAGGATCAGCAATTGGAATTTTCTGGAAAGTCATTAGATAAAAAACCTATACGAGTCATAAGTTTGAATACATTTCGTAGAAAGGTCTCATAGAAGATATGCCAAGTTGTGAAGGTTAAAGATCACAAAGCCCCAGTATAGGCTGTAAAATTTATATGGCCTGTAACCCTAATCGTACTGCCTGTCGAATCCAATTTTTTTATTTTATTTTGGACTTTTATTTTACTTATCATAAATAGTTATTTTATTTTATTTTCAATAGAGCACGAAGGAGAACGACCAAAAATATAGAGAGAAGTGCTTAGAAAAACTTAGAACAGAACTTTTGATTTACTCAATACTTTGTGATTTCTTATGAAGAGTTTGGGATTTCTTATAAATAAATTCATCTTTGTAAGTTCTCAATTACGTTATTCCCTATCATGATTCTTGCATCTACTATGATTATGCATAGCTAAATCCACAACTAGGGTTGTGGGAATTATGAGGAACTAACAAGGTAAAATTGAATAATTCGTACTTCTTGGAAAGTGTGCATACGTAGATTAATTAATTCTCTTCTTTTTTATTTCTTTTGAATGGTGGCCAATGTTAGAACTTGCCTAGTTTTAACTGATTGGATCAAGGTAGTAATGAACACAAAAGAGATTGATTAACAGGATTTGATCAATTTCGTCTCATCTAATATACCAAACTGGATCAAGAGGAGGTTGTACTGGAATAATAGGTAAGGGTTAGTAACGTTACACTATGAGGATGGATCAAATCACATAGTGAAACTTACCTCTCAGGTAGATCAAAGGGATAGGTGAACTTAACTTATCATTTTGCATGCAACACACTAGAAAAGATTATGATTATCTTGTAATACCAAGTTAGGGAATCATGGGGAATACAATACCCTATCACTAGTTTTACAACACTTTTTCTAGTTTAGTTTTACTTTCTGCAAATTATACAAACCCCTCCCCGTCAAGAGGTAAATAGGTTAATTAACTCGAATTGCTTATAATTACTCTGAGTCTACTATATTCCCTATGAAATTCAACCCTAACCTTGGTTTAGTTACATATTTTGACAATGACCACTTTAACCTTCAAAAAGGAGGTGAACCTTAGGCGACATCAAGATTTTAATATTGTTGTCTGGGAATACAGCTAGACTGGTTTAATTTGAGTAAGTTGAGAATTAATTCTTATTTCCCTCAGTTTGCATTTTTGTTATTTTTCTTTTGTTTCAGTGTGCAAGTGTAGTGTATGCACAACACCCGAAGTCGAGGCATACCCTTAACTCTGTTTGACCCTAAGATCCAAAAGATGGTTAGAAAAATTGCCCAACACAAAGTGAATAATGTTGCAAATAAGGCAGTGAATGTAGCACTAAACAAGAACAATCATAATATAGATAAGCCACCTCCACTTGAGGATATTAATCCATTACCACAGGAATCAATATTGGCTTGACCCTATGATGATGGATGTCACTAGAGCTATTATGTTACCTCCACTACTGGATGACACAAAGTTTGTTATTTCAAGTGGGTTACTCCAAATGCTGTAGAAACGTGAGTTGCTTGCAAGCATACCATCAGAAGATCTGCATAACCATCTACACAATGTTGTCTTCGTATGTAAGAGCATGATGGGATACCAGAATCTATCTATGGGTATCGTAGGGCTCCGTTTATTCCTATTGTCTCTAACAGACAATGCAAAGCTATAGTTGTCCAAACTCCCATAAAGTTTGATCAACAACTGGGCAGAACTGTAGAAAGCCTTTTTAGGGAGGTTCTTTCCGAGGTTAAAGAAGTTGAAGTTGAAGGACCAGATCAACAACTTTGAGCAACTACCTAGTGATTTAATTGGAACTATATGGGAGAGGTTCACAAAGTGCCTGAGGATCGTCCCAGACCATAAGATTATTGATGATGCCTTAGAAGAGATCTTTTATTGAGCCCTGAATGAGAATGGCCAAGCGGTTGCTGAAACTATCATAGGAGGCTTGTTTTTAGATCATCTATTTTTGTTGATTGCTGAAAGGTTGAAAAAAGTGGTCAAGACAAATCGTGCAAGGGGGATGAGAGATAAGTCAACAACCAAGAGCTTGTTGGCAGTCAGTACAGATTTAGTACAAGAAAAGATAAATAAGGATATAATGCAAGAACTTACTCAGATTAGTACAATGTGGAGTTGTTGATAAAGCATAACTAAGAATATTTGAATGCAGTAACTCATCAACCTTCACAAGCACCCATGTATGAGGAGCATTACTATATGAAGGACACTTGCTTCATCATCAACCAAATAGCAAGTTTTTGGACTAACGGCCAAGGTACAATCAGGACTATTGGCGCCAAGGTCAAGTTTACGATGGTCGGAACATTAAAAGGAATGGTGCCTTCGGAGACAATAATCAAAGAGGCTACATGACAAAAATAGGGGCCAGGACCGAGATATTGTTTAGGGATAAGGATATGGTAATAGAAATGGTTCGTATGTGCCACCACATAATCGAGATTTAGGTAATGGTAGCTTTAGAGTTGAGGAGATGTTTGATCAACTATTGAAGAAGGCTGTTGCTTAGGATGAGACCTTAAAGGGGATGAAATCTAACATCTCCAGTATTAATCAGAAAATCGAGTCTTATTCTGTTGATATCAAGTAGCTGGAGCAATTGTTTGATCAGATCATGACTCAATTGAACTAGCATCACAAAGGTACAATGCCCTGCAACACCATTCAAAATCCAAAGAATGAAGGGCAGTGTATGGAAGTGACTACATATTGTAATGAATATACCATTGACCCTCCAATGCCAATTGATGATGATGTTGTTTGTCAGGAGATAGTTGAGAGCAAAGACTTAGAGACCAAAGATATTCATGCCAATGATGGGGAAAGTGATGTTGTAGTGACATCATAGAAATTAAAACCCATTCCTAGACCTCCTCCTCTTTTCGCTCAAAGACTCAAAAAGAAAGAGGAGGAAGGTGAATTCTAGCACTTCATCTCCATGCTGAAGCAACTCTCCATCAGCATCCCTATCATTGAGGCATTGGAGAAAATACTGGGTATGCAAAGTTCATGAAGGACTTGGTCACAAAGAAGCGGACTTTGAGCCAAGATCTCTCCCAAGAGCTTCAGCATTGTAATGCAATCGCAACAAGGTCCTTAGTGCAGAAGCAAGAGATCTTGGAGCATTCACCATACCCTGCACCGTTAGAGATGTTAAGTTCATAAGGGCATTATGTTATATAGGTGCCTGTATAAATTTGATACCCCTTGCAGTGTTCAAGAAGCTACGATTCAGAGCCTCTGCTCCTATGAGCATGTGATTGTTGACGGCTAACAAAATGGTGAGGAAGCATGTGGGGATACTGTATGACACCCCTGTCAAAGTGGAGAAATTCATATTCCCTACAAACTTTGTGATCTTTGACTACGAGGTTGATTTCAAAGTCCCAGTCATCTTGGGAAGACACTTCTTAGCCACCGGACGAGCACTAGTGGATATGGAATTAAGCCAACTTAAGTTTAGACTGGTAAAGATGAGGATATCATCAATATATGCTAGCATACAAAGAAGAATGGTGATCTAAAGGTAGTGTCTGTCATTAAGGGCATTGATGAGGTAGAACCAGAGGTACCAATCAAAGACAGACGGGATGTCGACACTCTGGAGGCAAAGTTGATGAATTTTGAGAGTGACGACATCCCATACTATGAGGAGACAATAAATTCCATGGATATCTAAATTCAATTAATGCCAAGCTAAGCTTGAATAGGGCTTGAAAAATCAAGAGTCACCATCCACTAGATCGTCGATTGAGGAGCCACCAGTGTTAGAATTGAAGGCTCTTCGGAACCATCTAACAAATGTGCTTTTAGGTACTAACAATACTTTGCATGTCATTTGTTATAGATATTAATGACAAATAGATAAATGCATTGATCACAGTGCTCAAGCAATTTAGAAAGGCTATCAGATGGACTATTACGGACATCATTGGTATCCCACCTGGGGTGTACACTCATAAAATTCAAGTGGTCAAGGACTAAAACTTGAGTATTGAACACCAAGAGTGTGTCAACCCACCTGTGCAAGAGTTCATACATAAAGAAATCATCAAGTGGTTGGACACAGGTATGACATATCCAATCACTGACAGCGAGTGGGTGACCCCAATCCAGGTGTTCCAAAGAAAGGATGTATAACCGTGGTGTCAAATTCTAGCAATAAGTTTATTCCCATATGACCAGTCATTGGTTGAAGGGTGTGCATGGACTATAGAAAGCTTAATGCATCAACTAAAAAAGGACTATTTCCCTGTGTCATTCATGGACAAATGCTAGATCACTTGGTAGAAAAGGGCTGGTATTGCTTTCTTGATGGTTACTTGGCCTACAACTAGATCTCTACTACTCTAGAAGACTAAGAGAAAAGGATGTTCATATGTCCCTATGACACCTTCACATTCAAAAGGATATCATTTGGGTTGTGTAATACACCTACAATATTCCAAAGATGCATGATATCCATCTTCTCAAACATGGTGGAAAAAACTATCAAAGTATTCATGGATGACTTTAATATGGTCAGTGACCCATTTGAAGACTACATGAAGCTTCTGTAGGTGGTGCTTCAAAGATGTGAAGAATGCCATTAGTTCTAAATTGGGAAAAGTGTTACTTCATGGTGAAGAATAGCATTGTGTTGGGGAATAGAATCTCCAGCAAAGGTATTAAGGTGGATAGAGCTAAAGTGGAGGTAATCGAGAAGCTTCTCTGACCCACCTTTGTTAAGGGTGTGAGGAGTTTCTTAGGCCATGCAAGATTCTGCAAGCCTTTATAAAGGACTTATCAAAGATCCTACACCCCTTGTGCAAACTACTTCAGAAGGATGCTAAGTTCATGTTTGATTATACATGTCTGAAAACATTAAAAGGGTTGAAGAAGAAGTTGATTTCAGCTCCTATCATCATTGCACTTAACTAGTCAAAGCCCTTTGAGATAATATGTGATGCAAGAAGGGTTGAACTTGGTGTAGTGTTAGGTTAGCACAGAGAGAAGATCTTACATCCCACATATTATGCTAGTAAAGCTCTAAATGCAGCACAGAAAAACTGCACCATCACAAAATAGGGGTTACTTGTAGTGGTCTTTGCATTTGAAATTTTAGGTCTTATTTTTTGGGAACCAAAGTCATTGTACATACTTACCATTCAGTATTGCGGTACTTCATGGAGAAGAAGGATTCAAAACAGAGATTGATTCGATAGGCACTTCTTCTTCACGAGTTTGACTATGATATGATTGACAAAAATTAGACAGAAAATTAGGTTACAGACCACCTCTCCAGATTAGAGGATGAGGCCATGGAAAAGTTCGATGATGAGGTAGAGATTGATGATTCGTTCCCTGATGAGAGTGCTAGCAACATCCCATGACTTGATACCATGGTTTGTAGATTATGTGAATTATTTGGTTAGTGATATTATTCCACCGGACTTGACTAGTCACCTGCATTGTAGTTTATGCCTAATGTGAGGAAGTTTCTCTAGGATGAGCATACATGTTTCCTGTATATGAAAATCAAATTATTCCTTGTTGTATTCCTGAGGTTGAAAGGATGAGTATTCTAGAGGCGTATCACTCATGCTTAGTAGGCGAGCAACATAGTGGGATTCGGACAGCACATAAGATCTTGCAGTGTGGATATATTGGCCAACCATCCACTAAGATGCCCACGACTATGCGAAAGCCAGTGATAGATTCCAGAGAGAAGGTGGTGTTTGCCACAAGCACAAGCTCCCTCTCAACCTCATTTTGGTGATTGAATTATTCAAGGTTTAGGAGATAGATTTCATAGGTTTGTTTGTTAGCTCGTATGTAAATAAGTACATTATTATGGCGGTGGACAATATATCAAAATAGGAGGAGGTAGTGGAAACACCCTACCATCCACAGAAGAGCGAGCAAGTTGAGTTGTCCAATGGGGAGATCAAATAGATTTTCTCCAAGACTATGAATGCAAACTAGACTAACTGGTCGAGAAAGCTTGATGATGTATTATTGGCATACCGGATTGCATTCAAGACTCCCATAGGTATGCTCGTTACCAACTTATCTTAGGTAAAGCTTGTCATTTACTAGCTGTCATGAGCCAAAACCAATCACAACTAAATAACGATAAATAAAGCGGAAATAAACTCATAAGTACCCTAAACCTGTAGATACCCTAAACCTGTAGCAATGAGTACAAGAGCATCGAAAATAGTACTGAAGAGTAAATATAATTGTCTCAAAAGCAAATATAATATTGTCATATAACATCTAATACATAGTCTGAAAGATAAGGAAATAAAAAGAGGACCTAAAGATCCATGGCGACTCAAAGTCTGAGCCTCACCACTAATATCTGGATGGTATCGATAATACTCAGATGGAATGATCAACTACATTGTCCTGAACCCTGTGTATGCTCTGCATGGAGAAAACAAAGTAAGGGTGAGCACACCAAAATGCACCTAGCAGGGTCAACCAACTGGGTAAGAGAAATTGAATCAAACATGTAATGATGAAGAACCTTACCCTGCATCCAAAAAATGTTAGCACAAGATGCTAATATATATGCCATAATAATGATAAAAAAATGTCCATAAGAATCCATGGTGCTTTTTAACCACATTGAGAAATATGTTTCACAACTAATCATGCCAAATACCAAGGGTTTTACAGCCTTTCCACCTGCCTTTTGTCAAGAAATATCAGTATGCCACAGTCTTGCCACCTGCCCGTGGTCAAATAATAATATGATGCCAAGTACTTGCCACTTATCCATAGTCAAGATATGAGAAGTATGAATCTCACCCTTGCCTCCTATCCAAGTCAAGTGGGTGGTTCCAATGTAAATCATAATGCCCTTTCCTCCTACTCAGGTCAAGGCATGTGACAAGCCATACAAAATAGATATGAATCAACAGTGCAACTCAATTATGCATGTAAACACGTAAATAGCACCACAACAGGGATATTAAGGCATGAAACTCATACAGATCATATGTATCCAAGGGATAATATCAAGTGTTGCATCTACTACCTAACCATAGATATATTTTAGATTATCATAACAATATGAATAATCGAGAATGTCAACCATATCGGACTTAACTTACCCCAAGTATGCAAGAATAACAATATTATGGACCTAACCCATCTTAAATATGTAAGTATGACCATGATACCGAACCTGACTAATCCCCAATATACAAATATAACAATGGTACTGGACCTATCTCGACCCAACAATATAAATATATCAATAATACCGGACCTTACTCGTCCCAATTGGTCTCACAGACTTATTTAGTCACACTTTATCTCTAGTCCTCATTAATCCATCATAATTCAACTCAGTTCATCAATAGGATCAAGATTATACCACATTTCATCTCAACTGAAATATCTTTCCGTGTCATCATTTCAACACAATAACTCAATTGCACAATTATTTATCTAAATCTCACAATTATCACATGACAAGATCAATAACTCAAATCTAGTCCTAAAGGTTAGCCAAACCTACCTCGATGCCAAAATCACACATGAACAACCTGATAGTCAATTCAAATCCTCAAATCGAGCCTCAAATTGGATCAACCACTACTAACAATAGTTACTACTTATCAAGAGAAGCATTTTGATATCCATATTGGCATATTTTAGGCATAGGAGTAATATTGTCAAAATTAGGGATAAAATTCAAAAGTATCAAAGTTGAAATTAATTTCAAAATCATGTTCCACTTGAAAAATAGAGTTCATGGGCGAAAACAAATCAAGATTAGATTGAATGAGGAATCAATAGTTAAAGTTTGGAAAATATAGTCCCACAAAGCCCCCAATATGGGTGATTAATTTCATAAAATTAAAGGTAAAATCAAGATAAAACTCATGGAAAATGATTAGTTTAGTGTTAGAAATACTTGCCCAACACAAATCTTCGAAAACCTTACTTCAAAATTGCCCCAAAAAGCTTAGAAGTTTGAAAATGGATTTAAAATGGTGTTTTCGAGTCTAAAACTCTCTAGGTAAGAAAAGTGATCTGTGAATGTGAAGCCCATTGCACAATCACGGAGTGTAAAATACCCAAGACCTCCGCGAATGTAGAGAACAGAGTATCCCTAACCAGCAAACTCACAAATTCAACCAATCTCTAAATAGGTATTCGAAACTCATCTAAAATCAGAATTTCAAAAACTTTATATGTATTCATACCAGAAATAGTGATCCGGACTCAACGGAATCATTAAAGTTCAATTCTGAGGTCTCCACAACACACTTACCAATACAAGTCAATTAAACTAGTTTAAAACTCAAAATACCAAAAATAGCCCCCAAAAACACCAAAAATTATTACGAGACCATTTTTAGCGTTAATTTCACCTTCCAAAACTATTGGAACTGTCGAAATTCTGATCAGAGATTTTGAACTCCAAATGTTGACCAAAGTGAAACTTTAATTTGGAAACGACTAAAATCACAACTTTGGGATTAAAAACATCATTTTAACTCCAAATCATTTTTGTATCTTCCTGTAGTTTAGTTTTGACATTTCAGAACTATTAGCATTGATGGATCCCCAATCTAACCTCTGAAACTCAAAATGACACAAAAACTCACTTTTTCAACACTTAAGCTTTCAAAAAGACCAAAACTCATATTTTCAACTTTCAAAACTCAAGATTATAATTCTAACCATTCAAATAGCTCAAAGTAGGCCCAAAGCAACTTGCGAAAAGGTAAAACAGTAATTTTACAGATAAAGCCAAAAATGACCAACCAGGTCATTACACTGGTGGAACTTGAGCAAAAGGCGATGTGAGCACTCAAAAAGTTAAACTTAGATGGTAATGGTGCAACAAACTTTAGGCTGAGCAAACTTAATGAGTTTAATGAGTTTCACCTAAAGGCATATAAGAGCTCAACCCTGTATAAGCAAAGAGTGAAGTTGCAATATGATCGTCGCATTGAAAATTGCCAATTTGTACCAGGGGATTTAGTGTTGTTATACAATTCCAGATTGAAGTTTTTCCCTAGGAAACTCAAGTCCAGATGGCTGGGGACATTCAGAGTATCACATATTTTCGACCATGGGGCTATTGAGTTGCAAAAGAGAATGGCACAAAATTCAAAGTAAATGCCAAAGAGTCAAACTTTATCTTGGTAATGTTAAAGAAGTGAAGATTATGGAAGCACAGACACTTGGCGAAGTCTAAGTACTCAAGTTGTCTAAGTCATGCTGCGACAATAAATCAGGCGCTGCTTGAGAGGCAACCCAAGGTAGAGACTGGCACTTAGGCACGTAGGTATGTTTTGTGAGCCCTATGCTTTGATTCTATTATATTTTAGGTATTTAGGACAATGCAAACTCTTTTTAATAGGGTGTGGGTAGCTATAAGCCCAGTGACGCCTGCGTAACTACAGCCTATAACTATCCCAAATTTTGAATACGAGGGGTTTTCTTGCCTTTGTTTTTTCCCTAAGGACATTTATTTTCTATTGGACCGACATGTTTAGGATGTGTACATAGTATTAGTATCCCATAGTACTGAAGTCTATGGCATATGTTAGTTTTTGTGTGAAAAATGATACCCATCAAAATTTTGTTAGGTAGTCTTGATAGCAACCATGCAATGTTGATTGACTGACAATGCTTGTTCCGATAAATGAGGTCTAGTTATGATGAAAAGCATGATCTGAGAGTCTATATTGATAGTGTAATCAGTGTCATGTGTCTGAGCTTTTTTGATTAATTCTTATATTGTGTTTCAATTCAGAACTTGCCTTGTTACTCTGACTTAGACTGTAGGTTAGTTAATTAGAAAAGGATCTAAGCCCATTGTTCATATTATTCCACTTAGCAAAAATGACCAACCAAATGTGTAATGCATCCCTTGATCCCAATGTTTGAGCCTCGCATATACCCCTTTTTGTGTAAAAATTTAAGTAACCTAAACTTGTATTAGAATCCTAAAATTGGCCTTGCCCTTTCTTGAATATTGTGCACCTTGACTGAGGCAAAGATCCTAAGTTGAGGGTGGCTACCAAAAAGTGGCCTTGGTTCAAAGGTTGGATATTATGCACTAGACTCAGGCCAAAAACGTAAGTTGAGGGTGGCTGGTATAAAAGTAATCACAGAAAATGGGCTGAAAGCTAGCGATATGGGAAAAGGGAGAAAAATGTACTATGGGCGCAAGAAAAAATGAATAAATGCCTAGACAATGAGCTAAAAAGAAAAAACTAATGTAAAACTAGAAGGCAATGAGCTAAAAATAATAGTAAGGACCCAGAAAAGCTTGAAATATGAGAAAAGGAGAATGAGTTGAAAAATGGCAATTTTGGTAGGCAACAGTGTAGAATAACACAATGTCAAGGATGGCCATTAGTTACTATGTTCTCAAAATATCATACCAAGGCCCCCTCAGCCTACGTTACAAGCCAAGAAAATCCTATAATGATCCTAGTCCAAGTAGTCAAAGGTCATAGTTGTGAGTATAGGTTAAGTATATGGTATTGAGCATGATGTTTGAATATCTGTCGTGAGAGTGAGTGATTTTGTATAAGCATTAAATCTGAAAAACGATCATAAGTAGGATATGAGACTTTTTTTTGTGAGGAAACTTGCATGACACTGTTGATTTTAGACTAATTCAGTGATTATTGCTTATCCGTGGTTACCTTGTTACAGTTGCACTGTCACATGTATTGATCTACATTGTTTTTTTTTGAGAGCTATCTCATATGCATTAATGTGTAGTGTGAGTAATTGCGCTACTTTTGAGGTGATGTATGCCATTAGATCGAGGTATGTGTGTTACTGTACTACTTATGTAGATTGAGTCCGTCTCTTGAGGACAAGCAACAATTTTAAGTTGAGGGTGTTGATGTGCTATCAAAATACAATTCTTTTGATACTTAAAACGTGGAATTTTGTATGTTCTCAAATCGATGTTAGTAGGTTTGATGTGCTTTTATGTTTCTTTTTTAGGATTACATGATTTGGCAAGATTTTGGGCTAAGTGTTGCAGTTACTGCAATTTTGCTAATGTATGAAACACTTTACAGGCCATGGAAATTTTCATGAGCTGTAGAGTATGTTCATAGTTGAGATCCATTGAAGGTCCAATTTTCTGAAGTTGCATCTACGAACTATCAGACAAGCCGTGAAAATTTGTACGAGTCATGGATGAGGTTCCGTATCTTGAGGATCAGAAGTTGAGATTTTCTGAAAAGTCATCAGATGAAACTCTATATGGTTCGTAAGTCTGAATAAAGCCCATAGAAGGTCTTGTAGAAGTTTTGTCCAGTTGTGAAGAGTGAAGATCACGAAGCCCTAATACGGGCAAAATAACTTTGTATGGCCCGTAACCCTGCTCATATTGCCTGTCGAATCTAGTTTTCCTATTTTGTTTTGGATATGTAATTCACCTAATATAAATAGTTTGTTTAGTCCATTTTCAGTAGAGAAAAAAGGAGAATGACTAGAAGCATAGAGAAAGTACTTAGAAACACTTGGAACACAACTTTGTGATTTTAATCAATACTTTGTAATTTCTTGTGAAGAGTTTGGGATTTCTTATTATTAAATTCACCTTTGTAAGCATTATATTATGTTATTCCTTATCGTGATTGTTGCATCTACAATGAATATCCATAGTTAAATTCACAACTAGGATTGTAGGAACTAGGAAGAACAAACAAGGTAAAAATTAGATAATTCGTAATTCTTGGAAAGTGTGCATGCATATATTAATTAATATCATTTTGATTGATTTTTAATGATTGCCAATGTTAGAAATCACCTAATTGTTACTGACTAGATTAATATAGCAATGAATGGGAAAAGAGATTAATTAATAGGGTTCGATCAATTTTTTCTCGTCAAATCAACCAAACTGGATCAAGAGGAGGTTGCACTGGGACAATAGGTAAGGGTTAGTAATGTCACACTACAGGGATGGATCAAATTATGTAGTGAAATTTACCTCTCGCCTTGATCAAAGGGTTTGCTAACCTTAACTTATCATGTTACATGCAATGCACTAGAAAAGATTACAATTATTTGGTAATACCAAGTTAGGGGATCATGGGGAACACAATACCCTAGCTACTCTTCTCATCGATTTCACAACACTTGTTCTAGTTTAGGTTTACTTTTTGCAAATTATATAAAAACCCCTCCCTTCGAGAGATAAGTAGGTTAATTAACTTTAATTGCTTAAAATTACTTTAAGTCTACCATATTCTCTGTGGGATTCGACCCTAACCTTGGTTGTTATATATATTGACAATGACCACTTTAACCTTAAAAAAGGAAGTATATCTTGGGTGACATCACCCATCTCAATCGGCGATCAAAAGGTGGTTTGCCTAGTGACACATTAGCCAATCCTAAGGTCACTGATAGCAAAGTTTAGTTATCATTGCCCATAGTGGAAGATTGGTGGAAGGCACTAAGTCATTTGTTACAGTTGAAATATGTCAGAATGAGGAAGGAGAAGATGAAGGTGTAGTGAGTGTTGATATTGTGAGAGTGTAGATGATGATGGAAGTGGTGATGCTCTTTGCAATCCTGAGAGTGATGAAAAGGGTAGATTGGAGATGATACTTTGAATAGTAAGAAAACATTATGTGAAAATTCATGTTCAGCTGTGAGGTTGAAAGCACTTCAAGTTAAGATTGATCCTTCATTCCCTCGGCAATTAAAGAAGAAAGAGGAGGATGTCAAATTTCAAAAACTTCTTTCTATGTTCAATTCTCTATCCATAAATGTTCCATTGGTTGAGTCTTTGACTAAAATTCCAAGATATGCCAAATTTATAAAAGAGTTGATGTTAAAAAATCAGACCCTAGAATGTGAGACAATCGAGGTATCTCACAATTATAGTGATATCTTGACAAAAGCTCTAGTTATGAAGAAAGAGGACCCTGGTGCATTCATGATACCTTGCACCATTTGGAGCTAACAAATTCAACAAGGCGCTATGTGGCGTAAGCATAAATCTTATGCCCTTATCTATATTTGATGAATTGGGGCTGGAAACCCATTCACCAACTACTATGCATCTGGTTATGGTTGATCTGTCCATCAAAAAGCTAGTGGGATTCTTTATGATGTGTTGGTGAAGGTAGAAAAGTTCATTCTTCTAGCTGACTTTGTAATCTGGATTATGATGTACACACTGATGTGTCGATTATCTTAGGAAGGCCATTCTTAGCCACCAGAAAAGGCAGTTGTGGATGCATAAAGAGGAGACCTAATGTTTAAGGTAAATAATGAAAAGGTGGTATTCAACATCTGCAAATCTCTGAATAAGGTGAAAGACCTCTCGGTGATATCAGTGATAGACTGCTTATGGGTGACTTGAGGGAGTGGAAGGACTATATCGTGCCATGATGTTAACTACGTCGCTGCTTGGGAGGCAACCCAAGGTAGTTAGATAAGATTTTCTTTTAAATAATGGGTGTTAATTATGCAGGTCTGAAGAGGGTGAATATAAAGTGGAAGATAAAAAGGCGACCTAATGGGCTTGGTTGGCGAATTACCAAATTAAGACAGTGATTGAGAGATTGACCACCTTTGGAGTCATTCAAGGACTCCTAAGGTGCTATCAAATTTAGTGATCTTAGTTGTAATTTCGCATATCACCGAACATGTTGAGCGATGGTCAATGACACCACCTTTTGTGACAAAAGTTAACGTTTAATTTCTATTAAAAATGGCAGTCTTAAGCATAATCAGCATACCACAGAATGTGTTTGGCAGGGAGAGTCGACATCACTGACTCCTCATGCCTGACTGACCTATTAAAGGATTTTCCAATGCCTTGGCCTTTTCACTATTCATATTCCCTCCTTTCCACTTCCTTCACAAGCCAACACTCTCTTTTTGTCTTTCAATTGCAAAATTTCTCTTGGTGTGAAGAAATTCATCAACAAAAGCTAACATAAAGTTCTCATCAATCTCTATATCATTAAAGAGGTATGTTTTTGGCCCTTAGCTTTAATTTCTTTTATGGATATAATGCCCTTGAGATGAAGAAGCTTGATCAGAGTTTTTGTAAGTTGATAATCATGTTTTATGATTGAAAAATTGATAGAAATCATGTGGGTGATACATTATGATGATTCAAAAACCCTATGTTATATGTATGTGTGATTTATTTGGGTTTTTGATTCATTCAAAAATATCTTGAAATTGGTGGAGCATATGATGTGGGCTTGGACTAAATGTGATAAATTTGTTGCCCAAATGTGAAATGTTAGTAAGTATTAGTACCCTGTTGAATGTTTTAACCTGAGATACTACCATGATCATGAGAATGCTTGAATGTGTATGCATTCTTGATGTATTGATTGCTCTTATTGGCTATGGGTGCAGTCTGAGTATCCCCAAAATCTTTTGAATGAAAATGAACTTGTTCGATGATAGATTGGGTGACATCATTCTTAAGGTGAATGAAGTTATAGCCATAATAACCATGTGAATGTAAAAATAATTGAATGAGCATGTATTGGTGATTGAATATGGGTTAGTTTGTGATCATCCAAACTGCTCCTATGAAAAGTGATCAAATTTTGAATGCATGGGAATTGACCTTACCAGTCATCTTCGATGATAGTCATTGTGACCACCGAATTAGACTCGTCGATGCGCCAAAGCATCACACACGCTTTGTCTAATTGTTAAATATTATTAAGCTCTATAACTTTCAGCTATGGTAACTGCTATCACCAAATCTATTTATGTATCATCACAGAGAATTTAGGAAATAATAGCTCCGAGACATCTAAACAAACTCATAGCAAAGGGGCACAGGACAATTCTAGAAGAGAAGCAACTATCAATGGATGGAGTTATTGATCGGGTACCCAGAGGTTTGGGATGTCCTTAGATTTCACAACTTTCATATCTTTACCAAACCTCGGGATCCGTATGTGCACAGAGTAGTTTTTAAGTTTTATGAGGCCTATGGTAAGGCCCTTTTAAAGAGCAAAAGCGAAGTGCAAATGGTACTTAAGCCTTTTGATGTTGTAGAGGTTAGGGGTGTGCAAGTTCCATGTGGTGAAACTGAAATCAATGACATTCTGGGGCGCACATTTCAAAACTAGAGCAACCTGAAAGATATAATGTAGCTCGAGACATTTGAGGATATCGAAGAATGGTTAGCCCCATTGATTGAAATTCTAGCTCCCTCGTGGTTAGAGAAGACAACAATCATTGAAAAGAAGGAAATGAACATACCAGTAGAGTGTTAGTTTGAATTCATCAGTAGCAACTTGATGCCTTCATACAATGAGTCGATACTTTGGCAAGCCAAAGTTGCACTAGTTGGTTGCATTATGGATAGAAAAGATTTGAATCAGTGCAATCATCGCCCCAGAAATCCCCACCAGGGAAAAAGAAGATCAGACCTTATTGTTGTTTCCAAGCCTCATCACAGCCTTACGTAAGAAAGTTAGAGTTCCTGGAAGCAAGAAGGCTGATGTAGAGGTGACTCCATCAGTATCTACTGACATCCATAGGATTGAGGCTAAATTTCTAAGGGAAGAGGAAGATAGGGAAAGAAAGAAATTGGTGGACAAATTATCGGTAGTTGATGTTGATGCCCTCGAGTCTGGTACTGCAAAGCTAGGTCCCGAGGTAGGTGTAACTTTTTTCTCCTCTTCTTTACATTCATCTTCTAACCCTAGACCATTGGTGAGGGACAGGTGGAGCTATAGGCCAAAGATGACCAAACTCCACTCACTAGTGCTACTATTTATGGCATTGGCTTACTAGCCAAAATAGCCAATCTTCATGCTACTCGAGTTGAGTCATCTATGCCTAAGCTGGTTAAGGAAGCTATAGCCAAAGCATTGAAGCCATATGTTGAGGCTGAGGCTAAGTAGTGGGATTTGATGGAGGCATACAAACTGACAATGCATAGGTTGAGGATATGATTGATGACCATGGAAAGGAACTGGCCAACTTGAAGGATATAGTGGTAGCTTTAGAGAAAGCGGGCGATGGAAGTGATGGATTGTTGGCTTTAAAAGTTGACATTGCTTCTTCGTAAAAGGAAGTGGCAGCCTTTTCACAGGTTTAAGCACTTTTTGGATGGTCTAGAGGATCCATCCAAGGTGTACATGACTATAGTCCCTAATGATGTTATGCATGTGGATGTTCCGGGTGAGGGCAGTGAAGAAACCAAGGAAACAAGCACCTCAAAAACCGATAAAGAAGCATTGGAAGTGGAGCCTAGCCAAAAGGAGCATAATGATTTAGCAAGGATGGAAGGCGAAATCATGGACACTATCAAAGCATTGTCTCTTTTAGACACGTCCATAATAGGCACATCCAGTGTATGGAAGCCCGAGCCTAGATGCCTTTGATTGATCTTGAGAATGCATTAATAGATGAGGATGTTGATGCCCCCATGACCACTTCTCCAGCTCCACCACCAACACAACAGAATTGACTCATACCAGGGGGATTCTAACACTCATTCCTTCCTTTTATGCTTGATTTCTATTGTACCTTGCACATTGAGGACAACGTTTTTTAATTAGGAGGGGGTGAGTATGTGGAGTTCCTTGTCTCTGTTGATGATGATTACCTTATGTTTTTGTTATGATTTGATGAGACGGTGATGTCTATATTGATTTGTTGATGAATGTTGAGACAATTTTAAATTTTTGGGTTGTAAATAATTTTAATTTGGGTTGTAATAGAGTATTATTTATTTTGCTATTTAAATTTTCTTCTTTTTTTAGTTGAATGGATGAATGATTGCAAATGATATCCTTAAATTTTGGCAAACCCTGTGCATATACGAAAAGTTCTTCTAATGCAAATATCGTGTCTCTTGTCCTTAGTAATCCAAGTATCGATGATCCATATTATTGATTTAGATGATGCCATGGGCGAGAAGCATGTACTCACTCACTAATTAGTCCTTTTTTTTATGAATCAGCCCATGTATGGATTTTATGCATCTTCAGTTGACTATGTGAGTTATTGAGCATGGTTATGCGATGATCGAAAGTTGTGAGTATGTTATCATTGTTTAAATGTGAATCCATTTTGCCATTGTGATATTAGGAATTTTGTTAAAATGCATGTTTTGCAACATCTAGAACTTGCCCGGTTTGTTTTGAGGAGTGTTAGCAGAGGACCTTAGGCCTTCTTTTGTTCCATTAAGTCCACTTTGACCATATTGACATACATTAACAATGAATTGAGTCTTTAGTGAATCTTTTTGAGCCTCGATCCTTTCTTTTGCAACTATGTAGCTTTGACTTGTATTTGTGAAATATAATTCCTTCTTGTTCCTTAATAATCCCTCCTTGAGCTTGAAATGAGAAAATTGATGTCCAAAGGCCAAAGTTTGGGGTATTAGTACAAAGAAGGGGGTATCTCCCATGAAAGAGTCAAGGAAAGACAAAAGAAAAAGAAAGAAAGGTGAAGATTCCTAGAAATGATGAATGCAAGAAAAATGTTGAAAACGCTAAAAAAAAAAAAGTTGAATGAAAAAGAATTACTTGGAAAAGAGGACCCTTTAAATTTGTGTAAGTTAGTGCAAAAAGGGGAGACACTTAGGATGAAAGATCAAAAGCAAAAGAGGTGTCAAAATGAGAGGAAAAGAAGAGGACCAAATTTGAGCATGAAAATAATGTGTAGAGCTTAAGGAGGGATGAGACTACTATCCATATGCTAGACTACCCAACCTTAACCCTACATTACAATCCTAGCAAAGTCCTTTGGGATCGTACTTCAGAAGAAAGTCAAGTAAACTCTGATTGAGAATAAGAGCAAGCATATAGATTGAAGCTTACATGTTATTTCACTATTGGAGAGTGAGAGTTGAAGAGATTCTTTGGAAATAATGTCATAATCTTGTGTGTTCAGGATCATCTTTTGGTATGATGGTAAGTAGTGATACCTTTAGGCAGTGATCATGAACTACATTAGCAATTGTGAGTACAACCATGTCCAGATTACTCCTTAGTCATCTTTTGGGGCTTCAAAATCACGTAAGTGGTTCGTGAAAGTTCAAGAGAGGATGAAAATAGTGGAAGTGTATGTGTTGCTCCCTGTGGACCTATTTGAAAGCTCTGAAATTGGATTGACTGATTTTTAATATGCTTGAGGGAAAGTAAAAGCTTAAGTTTGGGGGTGTTGATGAGTTTATATTTCAAACTCCTTTTGGGGTAGTCTGCAAACAAATATTATCCACAGTGTGCTATTATTTCCAATCTCTAACTAATGTGCATGTGTTATGTCAGGAAATGGAACTAAAAGTGCACAAATGGACAATACTTGACAAATCTTGGAAAAGGAGCAAAAGTGTAAAAAGATGGATAAAAGCGGTATCGCCTACATATTCGGGGATCTTCTGAACACTTACGGAGATCGCACAGCATTACAGTAACCAAGGTTCAAGCCTAAGTCAAGAAGGTGGTCAAAATCGACGTCGCTAAACATAATCAGCGTATTGCAGAATGGCTCAAGAGACTACCTAAAGTTGTAGTACTCAAAGCCCCAAAATCATGACAGGAAGGCAATAAGAGAGGAACTTTGGCGAATTGCCAAACTGTATCAGCGAAGTGAAGAACCATCACCCAATGTTGCAGAGAAACAAGTCTTAACAAGATGCAGAGGAAAGCGTTCAAGCGCATATTCAATGCATCACCAGAGTGCTCTATAGTGGGTGGCCTTGACTGCCAAATGGCAACTCAGAGCATAAAATCGTATACTTTTGCACGTAATATTTAAGAAAATTATAAAGGATATTATATATATATATCATTCTTCTTAGTTTTACAGAGAGTGTAGCATTACATAGAACATTCCTTGCTCTAGAGTACAAAGGGGTGATAGAGTTTCCAGCTCATGGAAAACAAAACTTGAGGAGATCTACTTGTGTTAATCAACTATTCTCTATTCAATCTTGCTACCCATGACTTTAGCTGCTATTTTTGGTATTGAATTTCTAATATGTAGTATGAGTGGCTAAAACCACTATGTTAGAGATATGCTAATGATATGGGCTATTGATTATCTGTTATGTCATTGATATTTTGACTTTATTATTGTTGATTTGAGTGAATTTACATCCATTCATATGTTAAATCTATAATTTCAAGGTTACAAATTAGGGTTTAATTTAGATCTCTAATTATTGCTTTAACCAGAATGAGTAGAGTGTGGAATGGATGTAATAGCTGGAAACCTTATAGGGTTTCAGTTGAAGTTCATAACTATGGATTCAATGGCTAAGGTCTTAGGGGTTTGCTGAGACTTCTTAGGCCAAGCATGTCCTCGGTGATCCATGATTGATATCGTAATTAAATCATATGAGACACTCATGTGTCGTAATTAAACATGGGCTACAAGCAACCTAGCATATTCAGTCATTATTAACTCAATTAGTCAAATATTTTCATCCAGCTAGTAGATCGATTCCCATATTTGCACATCCCTAACATCTCTTTTAATTTGTTGATTAATCTGTTGATTAGATACTGTGCAGTTGAATATTAATTTTAGTTATTATAATCTCCCAAAATAGACTATTGCTTATTCTAATGAACCGCTTCAATTTGTCAACCATGATTCCCTATTTGTCAACCACTTCAATCAAGGTACGAACCCCTTGGCAGGTTGGTGATGTTGCCACCCCATCACCTAGGTGGAGATGAGTATTAACCCTCATTCTAGGTTGATGACGATGCCACCCCGTCACCTTGGTGGAGATGAGTATTAACCCTCATTCTAGGTTATCCGGGCTCGTGTACCCCCCGATCAGGCATGGTCTATGCAACACTTTATATAGGATTCATCATAATCTCTAATGCAATACCTCATGAAGGAATAATCATGTACATATGCTCATTTCATCATCATAACATCATTCATATCATATCTCATGCTTTGGACCTTCAATTCCTCAAGAAACATAATCGTACATTCTATCAAACACCTTAGGGGTGTGTAATGGGGGTAAAAGAACATGCAATTTGGAGATGAAATCATGCAGGAAAATCATCACCTAGTTGGAGATGACAATTAACCCTCATTCTAGGTTGGTGATGTTGCCACCCCATCACCGAGGTGGAGATGAGCATCAACCCTCATTCTAGTTTGATAACGATGCCACCCCATCACCCTGGTGGAGATGAGTATTAACCCTCATTCTAGGTTACCCGGGCTCTTATTCCCCCCGGATCGGGCATGGTCTATGCAACACTTTATATAGGATTCATCATAATCTCTAATGCAATACCTCATGTAGGAATAATCATGCACATAAGCTCATTTTATCATCATTCATATCATATATAATGCTTTGGACCATTAATTCCTCAAGAAAACATAACCGGACATTTTATCAAACATCTTGGGGGTGTGTAATTGGGGTAAAAGAGCATGCAATTTGGAGATGAAGTCATGCATGAAAATCAGTGGTAAAACCTTTAATCAACACCATGCAAAACCCCCAAGACATTCATATCAAAACCCATCATCAAATCCAACATTAGATCCAAGATTTGAAGCCCAAAACATGCTAAAACAACCATACTTTCATGAACTAAAATCACTGTACAGTAAATTTCTCAATATACAAGACCCACATGTAAAATAAACTTTAAATCATGAATTATTAGTAAAAAGAGGGTTTAGGCACCATGGGTGAAAGGACCCAATGGTTCAACACCACATACCTTAGCTTTTTTGAAGTTCCTGAAGAATACTTTAATGGAGATTTGATGCTTGCTTGAGATCCTTGAAGAAATTCTTGAGATTGGTCTTGAGTTTGGGACTTGAATTTAGGGTTAGAAATAAGTCTATGTATTTGGGGAAATATTGGGGAATGTTTTTGGGTGAAATGAGGGTGAAATAAGGTTAAGTATAGCTGAAAGTACATTTGGGAAAACTTAGGTCCAATACTTAGAAAAATATGGGCGAACTAGGAAAGGACAGTGCAGGAAATACACCTCTCCGCGTCGCGGAGAGCCCGCGGACCCTCACTGGAAATTTCACCAATCGAAACTTCATAATTCAATTCCTTTGCTTTAAGTTTCTGGTTAGACCCTTTTCCCCCTAATTTGGACACCCTGAACAAGAATATGAAGCTGGATTTTTGAAATTCCAAATGGATTTTTGGATAACGAGAAACAAGATTCTGGGAACTTTTGAGGCACGTTTTCGGGAACTTTTTGGGGTCGTTTCAATTATCATCTGGGTAAGGCTAATGTGGTGGCAGATGCTTTGAATAAGGTGTCAATGGGTAGCCTAGCTCATGTTGATGGTGGTGATAGGAAGGTGGCTAGGGAGGTCCATCTTTTGGCTAGATTGGGAGTTAGGTTGGGGGAAGTGGATAATGGTGGTGGTGTTGTTATTGATGGTTCTAAATCCTTATTGGTTGAGGATGTGAAAGAAAAATAAGATCTTGATTCCTCCATGCTTAAATTGAAGGCCTTAGTGAAAGAGCGCAAAGTAGAGGTTTTCTCCCAAGGGGGAGATGGTGCTCTTAAATACCAAGGTAGGTTGTGTGTGCCTTGTGCTGATGGCTCGACAATAAAGATCCTTGATGAGGCCGATAATTTGTCTTATTCTGTTCACCCTAGTTCTACTAAGGGAGGTGTATTGATGTAGAGACATGAAGAGGGACATTGCAAAATTTGTGTCCGGTTGTCATAGTTGTTAACAAGTTAAAGCCGAATATCTAAGGCCGGGTGGCCTGACCGAAGACATAGAGATCCCTACTTGGAGTGGGAGGTGATTAATATGGATTTTGTGGTTGGGTTGTCCAAGACTAGAAAAGGTTTTGATTCCATTTGAGTTATGGTTGATAGGATGACGAAATTGGCTCACTTTCTACCGATTAAGACCACATATAGGGCTGAAGAGTATGCTAGGTTATACATCCATGACTTGGTGAGATAGCATGGAGTTCCTTCATCCATCATAAAATCGTGGAGCTCAATTTACTTCACATTTTTGGAGATCTTCCCAAAGGGGTCTTGGTATTAGAGTTAAGCTTTCTATGGCGTTTCACCCTCAAACGGATGGCCAAGCCAAAAGTAGCATCCAAACCCTTGAGGATATTCTTAGAGCTTGTGTATTGGATCTTAAAGGTGGTTAGGATGATCATCTCCCATTGATTGAGTTTACCTATAAGAATAGCTATCATTCTAGCATCGGTATGGCTTCATTTGATGCTCTTTATGGTAGACGTTATAGATCATCGGTTGGGTGGTTTGAGGTTGGTGAGGTGGATTTGATAGGACCAGATGCAGTTATGGAGTTTCTTGAGAAGGTAAGGATGATTAGGGAAAAGATTGAAGACGGCCTAAATCTTCCAAAAGTCTTATGCGGATGTGAGGAGAAGAGAGTTTGAATTCGAAGTTAATGATTGGGTTTATTTAAAGGTGTCACCCATGAAGGGTGTTGTCCATTTTGGTAAGAAGGGTAAGTTGAGCCTTAGATATATGGGCCCTTATAGGGTGATGAGAAGAGTGGCCTACGAGTTGGATTTACCTAGAGAAATGAAATTGGTTCATCCGTCTTTCACGTGTCTATGTTGAGGAAGTATGTGGGTAATCCCAATGCTATTGTGCCTCTTGATTTTGTGAGGGCGGTTGAAGGCAACTTGACTTATGAAAAGGTTCCAGTTCAGATTTTGGATAGGCAAGTGAAGAGATTGAGGAACAAGGATTTGTCTTCTGTTAAGGTCCTTTGGAGGAATCAACAAGTCAAAAGTGCAACTTGGGAGACCGAAGCGGACATGCAAAAGTGATATACTTACCTTTTCCACTCCACTCAAGCCTAAGGTATCACTCTAAGTCCTCTATGTGATTTCAAGTCTAGGTTCAGCCCATGACATATGCATACATTCATGTTTAAATTAACAAGTTCATGATGATTTTACATGTCACGACCCAAGCCTAGGGCCTAGACATGATCGGCGAATAGAGAACCCGAAGGAACCCCAAACAACCCTGATGGCATATCATTACACATCCTTGGTCATGGAAGCAATGTAAAATAACGTAAGAAACATAAACATGGGGAATTGGGACTACAGGAGAGAGAGAGAGAGAGAGAGATAGGCTTATCTTTAAATAGCTTGGATATCATGAGTGAGTCAAAGCTCAAGCTTAACACATAACATGTCCAATAACACCTCTACTATACAGATAAGAGCAGGGGTCAAGACAACCAACTGGGCTCACCCTCATAGTTAATACACACATAAAAGAAAGATAGTCCTAGAACATAGTATACGAGAATAGTCATTGTCCTCGGAATGGAGGACTCACCAAAGGCTAACTTGAACAATCTGTCTAGCCACAAGAAGAATCAATAGGAGCTTCGGCTCCTACATGGTAACATCATGTAGGCATAGAGTACGCATTAGTACATTTGAATGTACTAAATATGTAAGATGCAATGCAACAATAAGTAGGCATCATAGTCAAAATGCATAATATCAAGCAACAAACATAATATAACAATATGACATGTATGTTCAATGTTTAAGTAAAACATGCTCAAGTAAACCATGCTCATATAGTATATCATATGTGAAGAAGAGACCAAGCTAGTTATTCATGGTATAAACCCCTTGGTGGTTGTATGGTATAAACTCCTCACATGGTTGATGGTAATCACACCTTACCAACACGGTGACGAAGTATAAAACCCTCGCATGGTTAATGAGTATAAACCCCCAACATGGTTACCCAGGCTCTTGTCCCCCTGGATCGGGTATTGTCTAATGCAACACTTTATATAGGAATTATCATATGCTCTAGTGCAACACTTCATATAGGAATAATCATATACGTATGCTCATTTCATCATCATAACATCATTCCTATCATATCTCATGCTTTGGACTTTTAATTCCTCAAGAAACCACATCCAGACATTTCATCAAACACTTTGAGGGTGTGAAATGGGGGTAAAAGACCATGCAATTTAGAGATGAAATCATCCGAGAAAATCTGTTTTAAAACTATCAATCAACACCTTGCAACACCCCTAAGACATTCACATTAAAACCCCTGATCAAATCCAACATTAGATCCAAGATTTAAAGCTCAAAACATGCTAAAACAAGCATACTTTCATGAACTAAAATCATTGTGCAGTAAATTTATCAATATACAAGAGCCACATGTAAAATCAACTTTAAATCATGCACTATTAGTAAAAAAGAGGCTTAGGCACCATAGGTGAAAGGACATAACGGTTCAACACCACATACCTTAGCTTTGGAGAACTCTTGAAAGAGATTGAAGATAGAGACTTGAAGCTTGAATGAGATCCTTGATAAAATCCTTAAGATTGGTCTTGAGTTTGGGACTTGAATTTAGAGTGAAATATGAGTCTAAATGTTTGAGAGGAAATTGGGGAATGTTAAGGATGATATGAGGATGAAATAAGGCTAAGTATATGTATTTTCAAGTGTGGGAACCCTTGTTCCCAAGACTTATAAGTCTTGGAGCGAAAAAGTTAAAAGGCACCAAAAACAACAGGGGCACATCACGGAGGTGACTCGAAAACCCCACTGGAATTTGCATTTTCTGCACAAATGAGTTCTATGAAAATAGGAATAAATCCTTCATCTGAACTTGGAATGAGGTGAAACCAAGTGAGTTTGAAAGCTAAGTTAAAGGGATTTAATTTGGTAGGTCGTGGGCCACCCATTCTTTGTGTGCTAAAAGATATGCCCCTTCAAAATTTACCCTCCTACATTGCATTTTTTGTGATTTTTGGATTTTGATACGGTTGCTCTAAAAATCGAGTTAGGCCCATTTCCCACTCAATTCGACCCTCTGAATAAGAATAAGAATTCAGATTCTTGAAATAAAGAATGGAGTTTTAGATATATGGAAATCACGATTCTGGGTACTTTCGAGGCACATTTTTGGGTACTTTTTTATGTCGTTACAATATCTCCCCCTTGAGAACATTCGTCCCCAAATGTAAAAGAGGAGTAGAAGACAAGAGTGATCATCAACAAATTAGCTCCAACAATAATGCCACATTACATTAAAAACACCATTTTTAAAATCTCAACATAAGTGTAAAATCATCCTAAACTTGCCAACTTAAACATGAATGCACATGAATGACATAGGGGCTGAAACATAGGACTTGGAATCATAGAAAGGTCTTGGCATGTCATCTTAAGCTTGAATAGAGTGAAAGAGATATGGATATCACTTCTCTATGTTTGCACCGGCTCTCCGAGAAACAAATACGAATAGACAACTTTTCCCAAGGGCCTTGACGAACACTACATCATTATCAATCAATCAATTTCTCCACTCATCCTTCCAACACCTCCATCGGAACCTCCTTCTATGACAACTTATCCTCCACCTCACCCTCAACTTCAAAGAGTTCTATAGCACTAAGATCACCAACACATCCCCTCAACCTAGAAGCATGACAAACCGGATAAACCATACCCCTACCATAGTCAATTCCCAAACTTATGCAACCTTACCAATCTCCCTCTATGCTCTATAAGGACTCACAATCTCAAATCAATTGTCAATCTTAAATACACCTAACCCTCTTGGTACCACAACTGCCATCTCCCCCTTGGGAGACAACCTCAACTCTATCATTCTATCACCCGAAACTTCCAACTCTAATAAGGCGGAAATCAAGGCCTTGCTTAATCTAATTCTCTTAACCAAAGAAGATTTGAAACCATCAAGAACACTATACTACCATTTTCAACTTCCTTCAACCTAAGTCCTTATCTAGCCTATCGAGGGACTCTTCTAGGCATCTCCTTACCACCATTATCCGCACACACTAGGCTACCTAGAGCATCAACCACAACATTAGCCTTAACGGAAAAACCAATGCACTTACACCATAATCCCTAAGGTGTTCTAACAACCTTCTTGTTATCCTTAACTCACACCTATCATTTTTAGCAATCAATCCCCTCATCATCCAAGACTTGCAGCACTACCCCAAAATAATTCACAAGCTAAAAACAAATCAATACCTCATCACTAGAGACCACCACAAACATATCAAGGTAGGGTTTTAAGATCCTATTCATGAAACCCATATACACAACCGATGCATAAGCCAACCAAACAATCCACTAATATTCAAAATGCTCACTCCTAGTCCGAAAAGGAAACTTAGGGATATCACCTACCCTTATCCTCACTTGGGGATGAAACCCAAACCAAAGATCAATCTTAGAGAAATGACTAACCCATCGTAGTTGACTAAATAGATTGACCATCCTTACCCGTCATATGACAACCTTACGGGTTCTACAGTTATCAGAAACATGCTATGCAAGTAGCCCAAACTACCCCAAGACCCCTAACATAACAAGCTAAGTTGTCATCCCACAAGAATACTTATAAGATGCATGTACATACTTTCAAAGAGGCAATAGTCATTTTCCAAAATTGGGCTTAAAATTCAAACACCATTTATAATGATTCATACTTAGGCTTAAATGCCAAATCATTATTTTATAGTCATAATACTCATGCATAGGAATAGCCCATTCATATACAAAATGGTGCAAGCATCTAAAATGCTTAAAGAGCCAAAATCAAAGACATATATGTGATCACAATGTTATCATAACCAACCTTTTATTAAAATCATACCATAAAACGAAATTGGGTTTACCCATATCATAATATGTTTTCAAAATAATCTATGTACATAAATGCATATCCTATGAACAATGAGGAAATGACATGGATAATTAAAATTTCATTTAAAAATCAACATTTACAATATGAAGTTGAAGTGAAAACATAATTAATTCCATATTTAAATCCATAGTGTAATCTCTCATGCATAAATAATTTCAAAAGGGGAACATGCATACTTATAACTTCATAAACCAAAAGTAAATCCTCATATAATGGTTTAAATCACATTAAAATCATCAAAGAAACACTACCCACTTAGAATTTTAAGAATCATAATATTCAAATCCCAAATTAAAATAAGTAAAATCCATGTAGGTTTTATTGAAAATAATTTTGGGTTTCCTTGATTGGAAGGGATCAAGGATCAACCCACATACACATGAATCCTACTACCACCAAGGAATAACACAAGAAATAGCAACTCCCGGACCTATCAAATCACCCTACTCAAAATATCGGTCACAACATGGCCTTACATAAAGTCAACTAAGTCATAGGAGCAACAATAGAAGAGAACTTAATCACAATCTCAGGTAATAGCCCACTAAACCCAAGAGGCTCCTAATATCTGATGAAGTCAAAGGTCTAGGCTAATCTCTAATCACCTTCATCTTACTAAGGTCCACCTTGATGACAACCTCTGATGTTCACGCTCCAATCAGAAAGCAGTCGTCGTCAGCAATTAACCTAAATGAAGGTTAGGGTCAAATCCACAGGAAATATAGGGCTTGACTACAAGAATTCACTACTAACCATTTCAAGCATAAATAACTAAAATCTATAAATAAGAAGGGTTTTGTGATTCAAAAACAACATAAAACAAACACTAACTATAATGCGAGGAAACACTCAATTTTAAGGACAACTTTGGAATTGTGTTCCCCATGGTTAGTCAACTCGATTACCTTAGTTAACATAACTACAATTAGTAATTTGCATGCAGGATGGTAACTTAGGTACTTCCAGCCCTTTTGTGAAGGTGAAGGTCGAATTTTTCACTATAACACTTGGTTGGCACCATGGCGTGCCAACTAACCATTACCAATTGTCCCAGTCAACCTCCCTTGGTCAGGCTTCGTTGATTAGATGAGAATACATCAATCAAATTATGTCATCTATTTCCCTTTTCCTATTCATCACTACCTTGATCGGAATCATGATAGTAGGAGGGGTTTGGTGTTGGCCACAACCAAACAATTATAATAATGAAGGGAAATATACATGCAAAACCCCAATCATAGAAATGCAATAAACCTAGGTTTTTTCAAGTCAACTACCCATAGTTCCCCCAACCCCAAGCTGTGGGTGCTTAGCTACTCATGGCTAAGGAAAAACAAGTAAAAATGCACATCAAGATATAAATAAGAGTTTTACCAAGAACAATGAAGAAAATAGGAACCACAAGTTGCAAACCCACAAGTTTGGTTGATCAACAATGAGTACAAAACAAGATCTGCAATCCCCAAAATGGGTTTTCCAAGAGAGAAAAATAAACTACTCTGAAAAAAACTAAGAAAGGATTCAAAATGCGATTGTAGATTGTCTATTGGTCGAACTCTCCTCTAAAAACCTTACTTAAACTATATATAGTATTTGCAAAATAACCCTAGAGTTTACACAAAAAAGATAGCTGGCAGCTGAGAAGTCTCGCAGTTACGACTCATAGCATGACCTACAAGTCATAGTCGGGGTCTCGTATTAGGTTCTGGCATCTTGGACTAAACTGGTACAACCCATAGGTATGAGTCATTTCTTGAGATATGACTCGTATGTTCCTTTCATAGTCTTGGCCTTCAAGTTTTGGTCCAACATCTTGGCTCTCTGATTCTTGCTATGAGTCCACCTATACGAGTTTTATGAGGCTTACGACTCGTATGATGGACTTGTAGGGGTGACCTCCACATAGCAAATTTCTAAATTTTTGGTCTCTGATTCTTACTACAACACCACCCTACGACTCGTAGCTTGGGCTACGACTCGTAAATGTGCTCGTATGTCCTAAGCTTCAGCAAAATCTGCAACTTTTCTTCAAAATCATGTCAACCTAACTTTTCTGTAAGATTAACACAAAAACACATCAAAACCATAAAAAGTTGCTTTAAGAACTCACAAAATCCTTTATTTTAGGAACCAAATGTTTTGTATTTTGACAGCACATCAACACCCTCAACCTAGAATTGTTGCTTGTCCTCAAGCAACAACTCAATCTACACAGACAAAGAGAAATTCATAGCAGCTACACTAATGGCATATACAACAGCTCCTTTGATTCTGGTACCCAACTACTATTTTCAAAACTGGATTGCAAAGTTATTAAGCAAACAAGAACATAATGAGATACCTGGCAATCCAACTATGACAAGCTAAGGAGCATAAACCATCCACAATCGCTGGAATAGTTATATGTTACTCAAGTAGTGCAAGCATTTAGAATTCAGGGACTAAGGAAGCATTCTCACTCTCATAGTTAAAATTAAATGCATACTGACTAACACCATATGCTTGCCTCTATACTCATCTTCTAGCTTGGTGATAAAGTGGAGTTGGATCACTTTAGAACTTACAGGCTTGTAATAGAGATTCAGGGTGCTTCAGTATGGCCTTTAGGCAAGTAGTAACTAAAAGCTATCCTTGAACCATGTTTACCAACACTTTTTTTCTTTCATGCTCCAACCCTTTTTAAGCATTCCACTCTTATTCTCCTATTTTGAACTTTTCTCGAGTGTTTTCTTTCTCTTTTCAATTGTACCTTGCTTTCAGACTCATTTTTGCTATTTTTTTCTCAACTCAAGGCACTTTTCTTTTCTTTTTCTTCACTTGGTTCATGCTTTTTCATTTCTTTCTTGATTGCCCAGCTAGCCACCTTATTGTTATTACTTTACCACCACAAGGGCCACCCTCAACTTCGGGTTTTAGCCTCAGGTGAATTACACAGTATCTATGCTCAAACCAGGGCTACCAATTGCAGCCACCCTCAACTTAGGCCTTTAGCCTCAATCAAGGTTCACATGTTCAAGGATAGACCAGGGCCAATATCAAGATATTTCATCAAACAAGGTTAAATTAGCAAGGTATCAGGAAAGAATGAGTACATGAGAAGCTCAAAAGTTTTGAACAAGGATTCACTCGCTCATCTAGTGGGTCATTTAGGCGAAAAGTGGTTTCACTCAAATAAAAGATCCACCACATCACCAAACCAACTTTAGAGTAACAAGGCAAGTTTTGGGTCCATATTAGAGGCATGAATGCAGCAAAATAAGCTCACAACACACATGGAAATTACATCCACATTCAAGTATAGACTCACATGTCATGTTTTTAGTCTCAACTTACCTTCACAATATCATGATAAACATTGCCAGATACTCAAAAATGTATGAATGCATCAATAGTCACAATCTCAAAAATTTTGAAAGTACCCAATTTTTCATCAAAACATTAAAAACACATCTAAAAATTATGTATGTGCCGATAGATAACACTACTGTGAATTTACTCATTATCTACACTACCTAAACATGCTGGCTCAACAGAAAAGTAGACATCCACAAGGAAAAAGAAGTATGGCAAGAAAACCTTGGGATCAAAAATAGGGGAAGTTATGGACTTGAGGCTACTCAAACTTCACCTTAATACATAACTTCCCACACCCCACCAAAATAGGATACTTTGTCCTCAAAGTAAAGACAAGAACGAAAACAAAACACAATAATATAGAAGTATATACATACATCCATTAAAAACCAAAAATTAATATCCAAAGTATAAGTAAAAATAACATCCAACTTAAGAATATTTAAACACAACCAAAAACCAACATAATAAAAGCTTGTCTGAAAAGAGAACAAAGTAATCAACATGACAAAATGAGAACTGGGGTTAAAAGAAGTCAAACATCATGGTGTATCAAGCACCAGTCTTTGGCTGGTCTGTGGGGTCCTGGGGCACCATGTCCTCTACAGCAATCTGAGAACTACCCTTTCCCTGTGGGGTTGTTGTGCTTGACGAATAGCCGCCAACACCGGGGACTCCTGCACCACCTCCTCGGTATGGGCTACTCCTCCTGTCTTGGCTTCTTCGGGGTCGGCTCTGGGTCATCGTGCTTAAGGGGCCTCTTTCCACGGGTGTCAGGACGGTCGGTGAGCCAATCAAATGCCTCATCACCTACTGGTGCAGCCTCTGAGGCTGGAACAGGGGCTGCAAACATTTGTAATAAGTCGGCCTTAATCTTTGACAACTCCTCTGTAACTGCACTCACGTCGACAGGTCTAGCTCCCTTAAGCCTCTTATGGACTCTAGTCTCAAATGCATCGACCCGAGCATCCACTGCTCGGACTCTCTCATCAACTAAATCTCGGGAAAATGCCTTCATCCTCTCCTCGGAGTTTTGAATAGTCTAATTAATTAATGGCCAGACCTGTGCTGACAACTCACATAGCCTGCCCTCTTCTACAACCACCTTGCGTAATAAATCTTGAAATGCAACAATAAAGAAATGAGGGTCAACCTATAAAGTAGCTATTGTCGCTGCTGAAGTGCTGGAGAATGGTGTAGAATCGATCTCAATCACTGGAATAAGCTCTGTAGTAGTAGGAGTAGTGTCGGTAGTAGCTGGAGGTGAACTTGGAATCTGAGACTCTACCGGGAATGGCTCTGGGATAGCTGGAGGAGCTGCTCATGGTAAAGCCACCAGATTCTCATCAACCTTTATCAGGATGGGATCTATAGTGCGTGTGGCCTCTATATGAGAGTCCCAGTGAGGGTCGATAGGAACACCTGTTGCACTGCATAGTTGAAGGATCAGAACTAGAAACGGCAGTAAGGTGTTCGTCCGAGCTACAACCTCATGAATCTGCTCCAAAATGATTCAGGCCCAATCTATGGCATAGCCAACTCAAATGCTGGCCAATAATATATCTCTCTTAAGGTTGATCACATTATCCCTGAAGGTTGGCCTAATACACCAATGGATAATAGACTACCAAAACTTGGCTCAAAAGGAGAGGTGGCCTTTAACTATAGGTACTGTGTGGTTTGTGACCAACGTCAGCTCGACCCCTGCCTCGCAGATTTGGCTGGCTATACATTGTGGTAGCTCTGTCCTAGCCCCAATGACCTTCCTATTCACCGCTCTCCTTATTTTATCAATACTGCTATCGTACTCCGTAGTAGACTGAGGAACTCTAGAAGTGGGTCCAAACTGCACTTGTCGAATCATATCCTGTAGATATCAACTTTCCTCCCTCAGACTATCACCACCTATAGCCTCAGCTGCTCAATCGGTATCTTGTTCTTCGACAGCCCCCCACGGAGTGTAGCAAGATATGCTGCACAGAACTCATGGACTACATAAGGGGCATATTTGCCCAGCTGCTATGTGGTCCATCATAGTCCGTGCTCATCTAACCCAGCATCCAATTCGTGTACTCTATCTAAGCCTGAGACATTCAGTCTGGACTCCTCATGAAATTGGCAGACCAGTTTGCCTTTCCCCTTAGGCTCCAACCCCTGGTCGTATATTTCTTTCATGCCTGCAACACACCATTTGGGATCGGCCAGGGGCTGAGATTGGGCTTCCTCCTGTTGAGTCTGTGAGGTGCTCTCAGACTCTAACTTGGAGCTGGAATGTATGGGAGTCATCTGTGGTGAGCTACTCCCTGAGCCATTTCTCTCAACCTCTTCTACCTCCTCTTCAGACTGAGGCACTACTCACTTCCATAGGTTCCTGAGCTGCATGGGCTCGGGTCTGAGGCACATTTCCCAAGGGGTGTATCGGGACCCTGTGCACTTCTACTGATCCCTCGGATCTCTCAATCTCGGAAGAATCATCTACCAATCTCCTTTGAAAGTTTTGGATTGCTCTTCTATCCTTTGGGGGCATAGTACCTGCAAACCAACCAACAACCCATGTGAGAATTAAGATGTTTTAGCTAACTAACCGTCCAATAAAGAACGATGAATAAAAATAAACCAAAATCAGAAGAATTACTGATGCAACTGCAGGTTTGCAGATAGGAGTGCGGTTATGACTCGTAGGGTGACCTACAAGTCATATACAAGCCTCGTAGACCCAATATGCCTTCAAATATGCTTTCTGATCTCGGATATGAGACACAATTATGACTCTTAGGCTGACCTATAAGTTGCAGTCTTAGTCTCACACCAAATTCTAGAAACATTTTCAAAAATTTAGAATAGCTTACGAGACCCTTACTACGAGACGTAGCAGGAACTACGAGTCATATGTGGGTCTCGTATGATAAATATGAAGGAACCACATATGACTGATGCTTGCTACGAGGAGCCTCTATGACTCATATAGAGACTTACGAGTCATAGGAGTGCCTCGTAGCTGACTGCAGAAGGCATCTGTAGTGCCTAACATTTTCCCATGCAAAGCAACAAATCAAACACACAACTCAACATACTTGGCACTCAATAACAATATAAAATACTTGGTATATGATCAATTCCATACTAACATTAGAAATTCAAAATGACCATCATCCCTAAGAGACAAACTAGTTCCACACTATGTCAAGCACACCAACAACAATATACTTCCCAACTCACATTCAACAACTATGGAACATTCCAAACAAATCAAATCAAACAAATCCTATAAGTTAAAGCATAAGCATTACACCTACACCTCCTATATTTTGATTCCAACAATAATTTAGATCATGAGTGGGCAGCAATAATGCAATACATCTCGTGAATTATAACTTTCACATTCACCATCACCCATTCCAGAATTTCAACATGATTCGATTCACAACTTAACTCTTCAAAGCCTAAAAACCCTAGGTTATAGGTCTAGTTCAATAATCAATATATGGTATGATTTAACATGATCAAACCAAGAACACACTCATATAAGGAACAAATTCACCACAAAAGATTGCAAAATTTAATCATGGAGCTTGCCAATCGATTGGAGAAGTAAACCAGAGCGAAAGAAAATCAAAATCGCACCAAAAACCCTGAGAATAACGCTTCACCAGAATCATTGCCAGAAATTGATGTGGGTAGCCAAAATTATTATCGAAAAAGTGATGTGGGTGATGAAAGGAAGTTTTTCGTCACCTTTTAGGGTTGGTGAAATGAATTTGGGGGTCAAATTTTATTTTGACCCCCTTTTAAATGAAATCGGGTCAGCTTTGGTAAAACTGCAGATTGGGGCTACGAGGCCTTGTCTATGAGCTGTAGGCTATCTTACGACTCATAGGTCCCGATCTCATAACAGACCCAAGACTTATAAAAATTTAGGAATTATACCTGCGCACTATGAACCCCTCTTACGACTCGTACATCACTCTACGAATCGTAAGGTTGGCTCGTACTGTATGTGCCAACTTCTAATACTCATTGATTCTCTACTATATATGACTACGAGTCGTAGAAAAGACTATGACTCGTAGGCCTAATCATAGTGGCTACTTCAAGTGTCATTCTTCAGATCATTTAGATCTTTAATTTTCACCTGTAAACCAAATCTCAAAACACAATAATTCTCGAAATATTAAAACTACACCAATGTCTTTTAACATAAAAACAAACTCACAACTTCTACCTAAGACTCTCATAACCAAAAACACTTAAAACAAACTAAAACGTATCAACAATGCTTGGGTTGCCTCTCAAAAAGCGTCTTGTTTAATATCGTGGCTCGATTTTGTCATCGTTCTTCATCAACTATCATCGAGGATCCACACCTCACTCTTGCACTCATCCGAGTGTTTCATGGATTGGTGAATATTGAACATGACTTCTGCATCATTTACCCTAAACCGTAGTTGACTTGAATCCATATCCACGAGGGCTCTCTCAGTATCCAGAAATGGCCTTCCCAAGATGATGGGCACCTCAAGATCAACTTCTCAGTCAAGGATCACAAAATCTGTCGGAAAGATGAATTTATCAACTTTAACAAGCACATCCAAAAGGATTCCCTCCGACTTTTTAATGGTTTGATCCGCCATAAGCAACCTCATTCTCTTTGGGGTAGGAGTACCAAGGCCAAGTTTTTTGAATACAGTAAGAGGCATTAGACTAATGCTCGCTCCTAAGTCACACAAGGCTCTTGATAACTCAACATCACTAATGATACAAGGGATGGTGAATGCACCAGGGTCCTTTCGCTTTTGACCAAGACATTTGGTCATAATCGCACTATATTGTTGGAGTTCTTGTGAGAACTCTTGGCTCAAAGTGCATTTCTTGGTGACAAATCCTTCAAGTACTTGGCATATCTAGGCATTTCTCCAAGGCCTCTAGAAGGGGAATGTTGATGGAGAGTTGCTTCAATATCGAGAGAAAGTGCTTGAATTTTCCTTTATCTTCCTTTCTCTTAAGCCTTTTAGGGAAAAAAGGAGGGGGTTTGGGAATTCATTTCAATTTATCATGCTCACTTTTTTCTTCTTGTTGCATCCCAACAACTTTCGGATCTTCTCCCTCAATCGCGACTTCACCACCAAGACCCTTCTCATCAACTTCATCCACAATTATCGGCCTAGGGAGATCTACAGTGCTCTTGCCACTCCTAGTCATCACCACCATGCTATTCCCTTCATTCTTTGGGTTTTGAATCGTATTGCTTGGTAGGGTGCCCTTTTAGCATTAGTTCAATTGTGAAGAAACTTGCCCAACTTGTTGTTCTAGTTGCTTAATAGCCACTGAGTGAAACTTTATGTTTTGGTTAATACTTGAAATATCCTCTTTCATTCCCTTTAAAACCTCATCTTGGTGGTCGGCTCATTTCAACAACTTTACGAACATATCTTCAATCCTAGAGTTGCTTGATCCGGCATCATGATTGTGAGGTAGCACATAAGGACCATTCTTGTAGCCTTTTCTTCTTCCTCACTTGGCGTTTGGCACTCTCTGTCTCTCATAGTATCCACCTCGGTTGTCTCTATACATCCCATCACGATTGAAGTTCTGACCTTGATTCCCGGAACCTTGCCTTCAACAGTCTGAATTGGACCCTTGGGGGTTCCGGAAACCTGCTGCTTCATTGGTTATAAAACATGCATCCTCATCGAAGAATGGATCATCATAAATAGGAGCCTTCGGAGATTGGTGGGTGACTGCCTTGACACCTGCCTGATTTTGCTTTAAAACCAAGTCCATACTTGTACGAAGTTGAGCTAGTTGTTCCATGATCTCTACATTCACCTTTGCTTGCGCATTATTGGTGTTAACCACATAAGAAGGTTTCATCACACCTCACTCTCATTGACCCCATGATCTACTTGTTTTGACCACTTGTTCCATCCTCGCGGCTATCAATGCAAAAGGTTGGTCTAGGAACATTCATCCCATAATCCTGTCAGCTCAAGCTTGACTATTCTGGTCAAGTGCCCGATATAAAGTCTCAACCAAAGGATCGTCAACAATCTTGTGATTAGGGACTATCCTCAAGCATTTAATAAACCTCTCCCATATTGTGCTAATAGAATCACCCGGTAATTACTCAAAGTTGTTGATTTGGTCCTTGAGCTTCAACTTCTTAGATCTTGGGAAATATCATTCAAGGATTACTCTTTGAAGTTAAGCCCAACTTGTGATAGTACCC
>JAOTQR010080398.1:0-40897 GCA_025774065.1 Solanum ossicruentum | reverse complement strand
TAAAGAATCTAAGTCAAGAATTTAAAAATCAAAGATAATTCTTTCAATCAATGTCCTTCCAAGTTTTTTCATTTTAAATGAACTGCGAAGATTGAGGATTTTCTCTAAGAAAGAGAAGAGAAGATCGCAAACTTTCTCCAAACTTCAACCAACGATTTCTCTCTCAATTTTGATCGGATTTGAGAGATTCAAAAGGCTGCATTATACATTTGTCTGAGGAGAACACAGTGGGAGTCCAAAAGTTGATTTTGGTGCGTTGTTTGAGGTAAAATTCATGATCTTGCTGCTGCATTTTGAATATATTTTGAAAACTTTAACATGTGATTTCTTCCTCATATTAGCTCCATTTTTGAAATGGTTTTCGCTGTTGAATTCCTTATCACTTGAGGAACATTTTCATGTAAAAATTTCCAGATTCTACTGGTACTTTTCTGGCGACAAAATTTTTGGATTGTTTACCCTTTTCATCCAAATTAATTGATTTTAGTGTCGTTACTTTCATTATATAATAATGATGCTATATTTGAATAGACCTTGGTGAATTAGAGTGTCATAGAAAGGGAAAAGCTTCGAAATTGACGTGATTTGAGACTTTATATAAGACAAGTGAAATTCTTAACCTTTGTTAAGTATATAGAAACTTGTGCTTCTTGTGTGAGGTGTTGAGAATGATTTATGCAGGTTTTGATTGAAATATTTTGAATTGGGTAATTATCCTATGTTGATATTTGACTTGTGGATTAATGGAGGTTTATTATATATGAAATTGTGATTATTTGTTATTGATATAGAAGTGATACTTACTTTTAGATGTGAATGTTGTTAAGGTTGTGATGGTATTGAGATTGAGGATAGACAACATTTATGGTATTGAGCTACCCATTCTTGATTTTGAGATATATGAATTTGTATGGGTATCTTGCATATTTTATTTCCATGAACATGATTATTGTGCATTTACTATATGATTGCTGGATATTCCAAGAAAAGAAATGTAAAGCCGATGGGAAATGGTTCCGGCTAGTGAAAAAGAAATGTAAAGCCGATGGGAAATATTTCTGGCTAGTGAAAAAGAGTGAGAATTAAAAAGGATACTATGATTCGATGGGTTAGGTCACGCGCCGCGACAGATGCATAGGCTAGGAGTCCCCTATGGGTCTCGGGCTGTGTTACAACGGATATGTATCACTAGAACAGACATGCATCATTCTACGTGACATTGCATTGCATTTCATTACATCTCATTATCATTTTTAAACGTGTGAGTATTTTGTGAAACTTGTGATAGATGCATTTGATCCCTGGTGTTATTGATATATAATAGTTCTTGTGGTTGTTGAGTTATCTGCTATGTACATTGTGAACTGTTCTGCTGGACTGATCTTATGCAGGTTGTAGTTGTGGGGATTTGGTTGGAGTGTTGGGGGTATCGATATTCTATATTACTTAACTTTGTGTTTAGTAGTTCACTTGCTAAGTACCGTGTGTTGGGTACTCACCCTCTGCTACAACAATTTTGTAGGTTGTGAGCCCAGATTGTCGTGATACTCTCTACTTGTTCTTGTCCGAGGATTCTTGTGGAGAATGCGAGAGGTAGCTGTTTGCCATCCCAGCTGACTTCTTACTCCTATTTATGATTTTGTTCTATTCTAGAGACAATATTATTTGACACTTGCGGTTCTTTTCGAATCTATTGAATACATTAGAAGCTTGTGCATGTGACAACTAGGTTTTGGGGGATTTTCATTAAGTTGACTTATTATTCATAATTGAACTTTCATTTTTATTATAATTTCGCACTTTTAAGGTTATAGTTGGGTTGTAGGCTAACTTGTCTTGGTGGGATAAGAAGAGTGCCATCACACCCATTTTCGGGTCGTGAAAGGGTCATTGTTGATCGATTAAGCAAGTCTATTCATTTCTCTCACTTCATTCTACATTCAGTTAGGAGCGATTAATCCATGCCTATGTTTAGGAGAAAGTTTATCTTCATGGGGTGCCAATGTTCATTCTATCAGATTGAGGTCTCAATTCACTTTTAGTTTCTAGAGGGCCTTTAAAAGGGAGTTAAGCATTCGAGTTGATCTTAGCACTGCATTCCACAACTAGATAGATGGCCAGTCAAAGTACACCATTCAAGTCTTGGAGGATATGTTATTAGCCTGTGTGTTGGAGTTTAGGGGTCAACAGTGGCATTATTTTTTCCCTAGTAGAGTTTGCATACAACAACAACTACCATTTGATTATCTAGATGGGCCTATTTGAGGCCCTATATGGTAAATGTTGCTACTTTATGGTTGTTTGGTTTGAGTGAACAGGATTTGCTTTGGGAGGCCCTAGCTAAGGTCTGGATGATTTAGGATAGGATAACAATAGCTTAGAGCAGGCACCAGAGTTATGCTGATCATAGATGCCACCCTTTATGCTTTGGTATTGCTGACCAGGTATTCTTGCGAGTATCACCCTCGAAGGGTGTGATGAGGTTTGATTGGCAAGGCAAGCTTAGCCATAAATATATTAGGCCTTTTGAGATTTTTAAGGAGAGCTAGCGAGGTTGCATATAAGTTGGCTCTACCACTGGCATTTTTAGCTATACACCCAATTTTTAATGTATTGAAGCTACGCCGGTATCATCTAGATGAGTCTTACATGCTTCATATGATACTATTGAGTTGTATGACCATTTGACATTCGTTAAGGAGATAGTTGCCTTTCTAGCCAAGGATGTTTGTAAGCTTCATTCCCGATCCATTACTATAGTTAAGGTCCAATTGCAACACTAACTAGTCAAGGAGGCTATTTAGGAGACTGAGTAGGAGATAGAGAGGAGTTCCTAGCTTATTTAAGCCTTCAGGTATGTTATTACCCTCACGTTTGCAGATGAAGGTTTTTTAGTAGTGGATAATGATCCTCTAGGTTATTTTCCTTATACTGCTTCAATTTTTCATCATTTATAGCTTTTCTAAGGTCATTTATGACTTACTGACACTGTTATCTCAATTGCCTTGTCATTTATTTAAATTTTTTGTAGTTTTTAGGGTTTGGACGCCTTTACATGGTATAAGGCCTTAGAATGGAATTCTAATAATCCTATTAGCTCAGAGTGGCCAACTAGGGTAGAATAATGGTCGACTCAAGTCCCAAGGCCTTTGGTTTGATTTTAACCCTTTTAGTATTTGAAAACTAGCTCATAGTTGACTTGAAACAACCCCAAAAAGTGCCTGAAAATGTGCCTCGAAATGCTCGGAATTTTAAATTTCATATATCTCAAAATCCATGCATGATATCGAAAATCAGACTCATATTCTTGATCAGGGAGTCATTTTGAGTGGCAAATGGTTCTAACCCCTATTTAGAGCAATCAAATCACAATTTCAAATTTCCAAACTTTCAATTTCCAGAATGTCCGCGACTGTACCGTGACGCGCAGTTGTGGCGGACATGTGTAAACTTGGTCTTCGCGACAGGTTTGCGTAAATTTGTGTAGTTATTTTTCTTGCCGTCCAAGACTTTTAAGGCTTGGGCCTAAGGGTTCCCTAATGTGTTTTTACCTATACTTAGCCATATTTCACCCTTATATCATCCTGAACATTCCCCAATGCTCACTCAAAAACTTAGCCATATTTTTCACTCCTAAATTCAAGTCTCAAAAGCCTCATCCAGAAGTAAGGATTTCCTTCAAGCTTCAAGCCTCCATTTTCAATCTACACCAAGAGTTTCTCCAAAGCTAAGGTATGTAGGTTTTAGCCATTGGGTTCTTCCACCTATGGTTCCCTAATCTCCTTTTTACTCAATTTGCATGATTTAAAGTTGAATTTACAAATGTTAAAGCTATGTAAGGTTGTGACTATTTTGCTATATTTTGAGCTATAAATCTTGGATCTAATGTAAGGTTTGATGATGGGTTTTGATGTATATTGCATTAGGGTGTTGCAAGGTATTGATTAATGATTTTACAATGGATTTTCTTGCATGATTTCATCTCTAAATTGCATGGTCTTGCACCCCTATTACACACTCGTCAAGTGTTTGATAAAATGTCATGCTATGGTTTCTTGAGGAATTGAAGGTCCAAGTGTGAGATATGATATGAATGATGCTATGCTGATGAAATGAGCTTATGTATATGATGAATTCTATATAAAGTGTTGCATTAGACCATGCCTAATCTGGGTGGACCAAGAGCCCGGATAACGTAGACAGGGGTTCATACTCATCAACCTAGTGAGGGATTTGTACTTCAGCAACAGGGTGATGAGGTGCCATCATCATCAACCTAGATGGGGATTTGCACTCATCAACCTCGTGAGGGGTGGGTTTGTACCTCACCACATAAGTGATGGGGTTGCATCGTCACCAACCTACTTAGGGGTTTGTACTTTGGAAAGCTTGCTTGGTCTCTTCTACACATATGATACCCTATATGAGCATGAGTTACTTAAGAATATTTTACATATGCATTAATCATACAAGCCATATTGTTGTATTATGCCTATTGCCTACTATTATGCATTTGATTATGATGCCTATCCCTTGTTGCATGGCATCCTACATAGTACATTCAACCATACTAACATATACTCTAGCGAACATGATATCACCATGTAGGAACCGGTGCCCAAGTTGATCATCCTCCTCCACGTGGCTAGTTCGGTAATACTCAAGCTAGTTGGTGAGTCCTCCACTTCCGCGACCTTATTCTATGTTGATCTTACTATATATTGAGATATTCCTCATTATTATCTATTTTGACTATGAGGGTCACCCAGGTTGCTTTGTCTTGGCCCCCGCTCTTATCTAAGTATTAGAGGTATTTGTTGGACACGTTATGTATCTATGATATGTACTTTAACCATTTGTCTCTTAATTATGATGTTATGCAAGCATTCCCCTTAGCCCCTTTGCCACTATTCTTACTCTTTATGTCTTTTATATGCTTCTGCAACCAATGATATGTAATGGTAAGTTAAGAGGCTTGTTTGGGGTTCCTTCAGGTTCCTTATTTGTCGTGTCATGTCTTGGCCTTAGGCTTGGGTCATGACAAACTTGGTACTGAAGCACTAGGTTGATAGATCCTTGAAGTCCAACATATCGCATCAATTAGAGTTGTAGTGAGTTCCCCCCCCCCCCAACAATTGTTCTTTGCTAATTTAGTTGATCATGCAAAACACTAGAGGAAGAAGGACCCAAACTCTCGAGGAGCAACCTACCAATGGTGAGCTCCGTGATGCCCTCACTATGCTTGCCCAAGTTGTGGCCAATCAAATCAATCAAGGGGCCCAAGCCCTCATGCTACTACACCGGGACCTAGGGTATGGGACTTCATGAGGATGAATCCTTTGGTATTCTATGGGTCAAAGGTGGATGAAGATCCACAAGTGTTCATTGATGAGGTCTACAAGATCTTGAATATCATAGATGTCAGGCGGAATGAAAAGGCGGAGTTGGCAGCATACCAACTCTAAGGGGTACACCAAATAAGGTGTGATCAATGGAAGGGGGAGAAGGGAATTAGTAATGTGGTGCTTTGGGAGGAGTTCCAATTGACTTTCCTTAATCAGTTTTTCCTCTTGAGCTTAGGGAAGCTAAGTTGGTAGAGTTCATCAACTTGAAACAAGGTGCTATGAGTGTGAGGGAGTATGCTCTCAAGTTTAATCAACTTTCAAATTATGCTCCTCATTTGGTGGTTAATCCTAGTTCTAGGATAAACAAGTTTGTGATGGGGGTCTCCGACTTGGTGAGTGAACAATGCCGATCCACTTTGCTAGTTAGTAACATGGACTTGTCTCGGTTGATGACATATGCTGAGCAAATGGAGGAGGAAATGTTGAGGAAGAGAAAGGAGCATGAGTCCAAGAGGGACCGTCTTGGGGGTTAGTTCCAAAGGGGTGGCTGGTTCCATCAAGGCCAAGGGTCTTCTCATCCTACTAATAGGGGGTTTGCCAATGACTTCCCTAGGCCTCAAGGTGTTGGTGGTCTCGCTCCCATTGATATGTGTCCTAAATATGGAAAGAGTCATAGGGGCCCCTGTTTGAAGGGTTCTAATGCATGCTTTGATTGTGGGGAGCTTGGTCACAAAAGGTTGGATTGTCCAACAAATCATGGCAAGGGTCGGGATGCAAATACGGTTCCATTGGGTAGAGGTGGTGCTCATGGTGTTCCCCATGGCACAATTGGTTTTATGCACTACATGGGAGGCAAGGGATTGGTGAGGTTCCCGATGATGTTACTAGAATGTTGAAAATCTTTGACTTTGATGTATATGCTTTGATTGATCCGGGTGCCACTCTTTCTTTTGTTACCCCCTTAGTTACCCAAAAGTTCCATGTTGACCCCGAGTTGTTATATGAGTCATATGAAGTGTCTACTCCTATTGGTGCCTCTATAGTTTCTAGGAAGGTTTATAGAAATTATCGTATTTGCATTTTCCAGAAGTTGTTGCCTTGTGATCTTGTTGAATTTGACATGGTGGATTTTGATGTCATTTTTGGGATGGATTGGTTGCATGTACTATGCTTCTATTGATTATAGAACCTACAAGGTCAAGTTTCAATTCCCTAATAAACTCGTCCTTGAGTGGGAGAGTCAAGATGTGGTGGTCAATGGTAGTTGATCTCTAAGGGATGTCTTTACCATGTTATATGGGTTAGGGATGTGGAGTCTAAAGCCCCTTCTATAGAGTCGGTTTCGATTGTAAATGAGTTCCTTAATGTCTTCCCAATTGACCATCCCGATGTTCGTCCCAAAAGGGAAATAGATTTTGGTATAGACCTCTTCCCCGATACTCAACCTATCTCCATTCCCCCTTACCATATGGCCCAGACATAGTCGAAGGAGTTAAAGGAACAATTGAAGGATTTGTTGGAGAAGGGATTTATTAGACCTAGCCAATCACCTTGGGGTGCACCGATGTTGTTTGTAAAGAAGAAGGATAGGTCCCTTAGGATTTGTATTGACTACCGGCAACTCAATAGGGTCACCATCAAGAATAGGTATCCTCTTCCAAGGATTGATGATTTGTTTGACCAATTGCAAGGGGCTAGCCATTTCTCTAAGATTGATCTTGGATCCGGGTATCATCAAGTAAGGGTGAGGAAGTGTGATATTCCCAAGATAGCCTTCTAGATAGATATGGGAATTATGAATTTTTGGTGATGTCTTTTGGATTGACCAATGCACCGGCCATCATGGAGCTAATGAATAGGGGTCTCAAACCTTACCTTGACTCCTTTGTTGTAGTCTTCATTGATGATATTTTTGATCTATTCACATAGTAGGGAGGAGCATATGGGGCATTTGATGGTTGTGTAGCAAAGATTGAGGGAGGAGGAATTGTATGCCAAATATGAAAAATGTGAATTTTTCTTGAAGGAGGTTGCAATCTTGGGTCATGTGATGTCCGGGGATGATATTAAGGTGGATCCTAAGAAGATCGATATGATTAGAAATTGGCCTAGACCATTGACCCCGTTAGATATTTGGAGCTTCTTGGGCCTAGCGGGTTATTATCGAAGGTTTGTGAATGGGTTCCCCTCCATTGCTTCCCCTATGATAAAAGTGACTCAAAAGAAGGTTAAGTTTGTGTGGATCGATGAGTGTGAGAGGAGCTTCCAAACATTGAAAGACAAGCTTGTGTCCACTCCTATATTGTCACTACCAGTTGGACTCGAGGGATTTATGGTGTATTGTGATGCTTTTCGGGTGGGTTTGGGTTATGTGTTAATGCAAAATAGTAAGGTCATAGCTTATGCTTCTAGACAACTCATGGTACATGAAAGGAACTACCCTTCCCATGATCTAGAATTAGCCGCCCTTGTGTTCGCATTAAAGATTTGGTGTCACTACTTTTATGGGGGCGCATATCTCAATGTTCACCAATCGCAAGAGCCTCCAATAGGTCTTCACTCAAAAAGATCTCAACTTGAGGCAAAGAAGATGGTTAGAACTTCTTAAAGACTATGATATTAGCATGCATTATAATTCGAGTAAGGCAAATGTGGTGGCAGATGCTTTGAGTAGGGTGTCTATGGGTAGCCTAACTCATGTTGATGGTGGTGATAAGGAAATGGCTAGGGAGATGCATCAATTGGCTAGATTGGGGGTTAGGTTGCAAGAGGTTGGTGATGATGGGGTTGTTGTTGTTGATGGGTCTAAGTCTTCATTGGTAGATGAGGTGATAGCAAAACAAGATCTTGATTCCTCCTTGCTTGAATTGAAGGCCTTAGTGAAAGAGGGAAAAGTAGAGGTTTTCCCCCAAGGCTGAGATGGTGCCCTTGGGTACCAAGGTAGGTTGTATGCACTTCGTTTTGGTGGTTTGAGGGAGAAAATCCTTGATGAGGCCCATTATTCTTCTTATTCTATCCACCTCAATTCCACCAAAATGAATAGAGACTCGAGGAATGTGTATTGTGTGGGGAGGAATGAAGAGGGACATTGCCAAATTTGTTTCTAGTTGCCAAAGTTGTCAACAGTCAAAGGCAAACGTCAAAGGTCGGGTGGTCTAACCCAAGACATAGAGATTCCTACTTGAAAGTGGGAGGTGATTAATATGGATTTTGTAGTTGGGTTGCCCAAGACTAGAAAAGGTTTTGATTCCATTTGGGATGTTGTTGATTAGATGAAGAATCGACTCACTTTCTACCGGTTAAGACTACATATGGGGTTGAAGAGTATGCAAGGTTGTACATACATGAGTTATTGAGGTTACATAGGGTTCCTTTATCCATCATATCGGATCATGGTGCACAATTCACTTCACACTTTTTGAGGACTTTTCAAAGGGGTCTTGGTACAAAAGTTCACCTTAGCATGATCTTTCACCCTCAAATGGATGGCCAAGCTGAAAGAACCAATCAAACACTTGAGGATATGCTTAGAGTTTGTCTTAGAGCTTCAGGGTAGTTGGGATGATCATCTTTCACTGATTGAGTTTGCCTACAATTATCACTCTAGCATCGGTATGACTACTTTTGAGGTTCTTTATGGGAGACGTTACAGATCACCACCGATTGGTTGGTTTAAGTTTGGCTTTATTGGGACCAGATCTGGTTATGGAGGCTCTTGAGAAGGAAACAGCCTAAAGTAGTCAAAAATCCTATGTCAATGTGAGAAGAAGAGACCTTGAATTCAAAGTGAATGAACGGGTCTATATGAAAGTTTCTCCAATGAAAGTGTGGTCCATTTTGTTAAAAAGGGGAAGTTGAGTCCAAGATATATTGGTCCTTATGAGGTGATAAAGAGAGTTAGAAAGGTGGCTTATGAGTTGGAGTTGCTTGAAATGAATTTGGTTCATCCGGTGTTCCATGTCTCTATGTTGAGAAAATGTGTTTGTGATCCTAATGCTATTTTGCCTCCTCATGTTGTGGGTGTTTTTGAAGATAACTTGACTTATGAGTAGGTTCTGATTCAGATTTTAGATCAGCAAGTGAAAAGATTGAGGAATAAGGAGATGGCATTCGTTAAGGTCCTTTGGAGGAACCAACAAGTCGAAAGTGCTACATGGGAGGCCGAAGCGGACATGGAAAAATGGTATGCTTATCTTTTCTACTCCACTCAACCCTAATGTACTACTTTTAAGTCCACTATGTGATTTTAAGTCTTATATTTCAGACCCTATGTCATTCATATGCATTTCTGTTTAAGTTGGCCAATTTGTGATGATTTTACGTTTATGTTGAGATTTTGAAAATGATGTTTAAATGTAATGTTGTATTCTTGTTAGGGCTGATTTGTTTATGATTACTCTTGTCTTGTACGTCTCTTTTACATTCGGGGGCGAATGTTCCCAAGGGGGAGATATTTAAACGACCCCAAAAAGTGCCCGAAAATGTGCCTCGGAATGCTTGGAATTTTAAATTCCATATATCTCAAAATTCATGTGTGAAATTAAAAATCCGACTTCATATTCTTGATCAAGGGGTCATTTTTAATGGGAAATGGGTCCGACCCTTATTTTAGAGTAATCGCATCAGAATTACAAATTTCTAAAATTTCAATTTACAGAATCAGTCCGCGATGGTGTTACGACATGCAGCTGTCGCGGACAAGTGTAAACTTGGTCTCTACGATAGATAGGTCCACATGCGTACATGTGTAAATTCTGCCCAGTTATTTTTCTTGTGGTCTAAGACTTTTGAGTCTTGGGCCTAAGTGTTCCCAAATGTGTTTACCTATACCTAGTCATATTTTACCCTCATATCATCCTAAACATTCCCCAATACTCACTCAAACACTTAGCAATATTTTTCACTCCTAAATTTAATTCTCAAAATCCTCATCCGGAACCAAGGATCTCCTTCAAGCTTCGAGCCTCCATTTTCAATCTTCACCAAGAGTTTCTCCAAAGTTAAGGTATGTAGGTTTTAGCCATTGGGTTCTTCCACCCATGGTGCCCTAATCTCCTTTTTACTGAATTTGCATGATTTAAAGTTGATTTTACAAATGGGCTTACTAGTATGAACATGTCTATGAACTAAGTTAAAGATATGTAAAGTTATGACTGTTTTGCTATGTTTAGAACTATAAATCTTGGATCTATTATAAGGTTTAATGAGGGATTTTGATGTATATTTCTTGAGGGTTTTTAAGGTGCTGATTGATGGCCCTACAATGGATTTTCTTACATGATTTCATCTCTAAATTGCATGATCTTGTACCCCCATTACACACCCGTCAAGTGTTTGATAAAATGTCCGGCTATGGTTTCTTGAGGAATTGAAGGTTCAATGCATGAGATATGACATGAATGATGTTATAATGATGAAATGAGCAAATGTATATGATGAATTCTATATAAAGTGTTACATTAGACCATGCCCAATTAGGGGGGACCAAGAGCCCGGATAACCTAGATGGGGGTTCGTACTCATCAACTTAGTGAGGGGTTTGCACTTCACCACTAGGGTGATGGGGTGGCATCATCATCAACTTAGATGGGGGTTTGTACTCATCAACCTAGTGAGAGGTTTGTACCTTACCACGTAAGTGATGGGGTGGCATCATCACCATCCTACCAAGGGGTTTATACTTTCAAAAGCTAGCTTGGTCTCTTCTGCACATATGATAACCTATATGAGCATGAGTTACTTAAGTATATTTTACTTATGCATTGATCATACAATGTCATATTGTTAAATTATACCTATTGCCTATTGTTATGCATTTGATTATGATGCCCATCCCTTGTTGCAATGCATTCTACATACTTAGTACATTCAAAGATACTAGGACATACTCTTGCCTACATGATATCACCATGTAGGAACCGGTGCCCAAGTTGATCATCCTCCTCCTCCACGTGGCTAGTTCGGTACTACTCAAGCTAGTTGGTGAGTCCTCCACTTCGGGGACCTTAGTCTATGTTGATCTTACTATATATTGAGATATTCTTCTTTATTGTCTATTTTGACTACAACGGTGAGCCCAGTTGCTTTGTCTTTTCCCCCCTCTTATCTAAGTATTAGATGTGTTTTTTGGACACATTATGTATCTATGATATGATCTTTGACTCTTTATCTCTTGATTATGATGTTATGCAAGCTTTTCTCTTAGCCTCTTTTCCCCTATTCTTACTCTTTATGTCTTTTATATGGGGGTTCCTTCGGGTTCCCCATTCGCCGTGTCACATCTACACCCTGGGCTTGGGTCGTGATGTGACCTTAGTCAACATTCTTGAAAAATGTGTCTAAATTAAAATCTTGATAATGTACTAGCTATGTATGTTGAGTTTGATCTAGAAAAATCTTTCATTTGACACCAAAGGGTGTAAGACTTATTTCAATCCCCTTGGTAGATATTGGTTTAAATGGATTGAGAGTGGGACCCATATTAATTTGTAATGACCTTGTATGGAAAATTTGACTGTTCTATTGAGCAAGAATCATCAAATTTTATGGGGGCAGCATTGTTCATTTGCATGCATAGGATTTTGATTGAATACTCAAGCACCTTGTCAAAGATTTGAAACTTTACAAATGTTATTGGTTCAACAAAAGCTTATGTAGGTGACTTTACCCTTCTAGAATTTAGCCCTAGTGCTGCGATCGCAAAGGGCGCAGTCCTCTTGCCTTCATGAAAGTGGTCTTATTGGTTGTGATCATAGAGGTATGTCCATTTGTTATTAGCAATTGCAGAGACCTTTTTCCTAGTAATCCACAATCGGGGAGCATTTTTCACTTCAATGACGAAGAGTAATTGGGTCAGGTCCCTTTTTATTTAAATCAAACATGATCAGATTAAGGGGAGAACTTTAAGAAGTGATTTCATAATCGATTTAAGCTAAAATTTTAGCGATTCAAAAGGCAAATCTATATGATGTTTCAAGGAGAACACGTTGGTGAGCTTGAAAACTAATTTGGGACCTTAGTCTGAGGTAAATTCTCATCTTTAACTACTGCCTTGGTTAATTTGTGAATTCAATTTGTGGGATTCTTTGAAGCTTAATTTCTCCCTCTTACTAAGTCGAAATTTGATGATTCCAGTGAATTCCATGAGTGATTTTTTTGAAGGAAATGTTGTTGGGTGTTCGGAAACTGTGATTTTTCGGGGATCTGTTTGAGGTATTTTCATTGATATAGTTGTTCTCATTGTGGTGTAGCTTAGCTAAATTTGGGTTGTTGACTGTGTGACCTTTCCGAGCCTTATATTGTATCCCATTTTTTAACACAAGCTCAGGGAGATGCTCGGGAACCTTGCTATGAGATTAGTTTTTGTATTTTTTGTATGAGTCTCACATCCCTGATTTTTACCCTGAAATTATTCCATCCCCCGAAGTTGCATTTTCATTGTCAAAATAGTCGTATTGGTGTTGTATTCTACTTTTGACAATGTGCCAGTGATCAGAGGTCATTCAGAAGGAAACACTTTACCGAATTAGGTTGGAGCACGCATGTTCAACCTACATATTGGCTGTAGATTCCCTTCTTTTATATTGAGTATGAATATGTTTACATGTGGATTTGCTGAAATTTTGTCAGGGAATTAGTTGTACGTTTATTTCTTGTTAGTGGTTACTATTCTAGTTGATACTCGAGGCTGACAGGTACTTGAATTGTTATTTTTAGATCATCCATACCTTATGTGCTTGTTTTAGCTGACTTTGTAATTAATTGGATCTTGTTTGGTCTTAGTCTTGACTTAGACTAGTGATGTCATATCCTTGCGAAATTTTAGAGCAAATCGACTTATTAATTTTTCCTTGGTGAGACTTTGAGAGGCGTAGGTCCTTGTTGACTTGAATGGTAGACTTTTGTCTAATAGAATTAAACCTTAGCTAGATGGTAACTCAACTCAAGACTTGATTGTCCATACTTGCTGCACCACCTTGGTTTGATGCTTCCGATCACGATCCTTGGTCCATTCACCTACAAATTTTATTTTGGTCCACCGGTGAGGCTGCATTAGGATAATTAAGAGGTTGTATGAGATAAATTCTAAAAGAAATATGATTATTTGTGTTACGAGGTGATATTGAGTCACTCAGTCAAAGTTAATTATTTGTTAATTAGCACTAGAAGGAAGTTTCATTCACTATTTGAGGTCCGGTATTACGACCCAAGCCTAGGGCCTAGACATGACACGGTGAATGGCAACCTGAAGGGACTCCAAACAAGCCTCTAAGCATGTCAATCGCACATCATTGGTCATGGAAGCAAAATAAATAACAACAAGAGATAATAAAGAGGGAAGTGGGACTACGCGAAATCTTGATATTCATAAAAGCATAAAAGAGTCAAGCTCATAGTGTTAGTACATCATAATATCCAACAACACCTCTAACGTGGAATAGAGAGGGGGCAAGATACTCTCCGGGCTCACCCTCATAATAACAAGTGTTCAACAAAATAAAGTCTCAAAATAGCAAGAGTAATGTAGATAGTGTCATCGGACTTGAGGACAAATCAAAGCTTATCTCTAAAGTATCAACTAGCCATGTGGAGGATGATCAAAAGGTGCTTTGGTCCCTACATGGTAATATCATGTAGGCATAGAGTATGTATTAGTACATTTGAATGTACTAATTATGCGGGAAGCATGCAACAAAGACATAAGCCAATATGTTCAAGATGCATAATCATAAGTAATGGATATATATAATCCCAACATGGCATGCATGATCAATGCTTGAAATAAAACATGCTTGTAAAACATTCAACTTGCATAGTACATAATACATGTGTATGAAGAGACCTTAACCGACATAGACCAAGTGAGCTACTACTTGGAATCTAAGGCATATCACCCCCTTGACAAGGTGATCGAGGCATGTCACCCCCTCAACAAGTTATGGTCTACTTGCCGTGGTGGGCATACAATGAATAATCCGAGGCATGTCACCCCCTCAACAAGGTATGGTATAACTAGATTGATCGACTAGAAAGTCATAAGAGAGATCATGTATAATTCTATGGTGGCACATAGTTTAGAGACTAAGACTTTATATAAGGATCCCTTGAGTTGAACCCCCATCTAAAGTCTCAATCGGTGCTAAGTCAAATCTCGCGGAATACTTGAAATAATAATACTTTAATCATAACATGAATAACTTGTAAGAGACATGATAACATGACTTGAGTAGCTCATAAACATGCTTGACCTCTAATGGTAACCCTAACTTGAGCATGAGAGTAGATAATAAGCATACATGATCCCCTGCTTTAACATGAATGACTCACAAGAGATAAAAAACTTGAAATAGGGCTTAACATGTTACTTGCAACATCATACATACTTTTTATGAATTCAATACATACTTGAAAGCCCTTAATCATCATGAAGTCACTTGACTTGTAAATCATGTAATAGATCATCAATCACGTTAGAATTCTTGTCAGGTCATTTTATCAAACACATGGTGGATTCATGATACTTGCTCAAAACTATGCAATTCAAGAGTGAAATAAGATGAATAAACTTAATACGAATCAATCCACCACCATGTATTAAAACCCTCATGTAGGGTACCTTGAAATCTATCACAAAAGCTCATGATAAAGCATAGTTTCATAGCTCAAAATATACATTGTCTCAATAGATATAATCAAATCATGGTATAAGCTTTAAATAGATACTCATGCATAATCAATCTATATTTCATAAAACCCCAACATAATGTATGCTCATAATTCATAATAAAAGATATCCATAGGTAATACAGCTTGAAAACAAGCAATTTTCATAAAAAGGAAAGGTTGCTCCATGGATGAAAAGGACCCAATGGATGAAACCCACATACATTAAACCTTGAATTCTTTTGAGGTGAACATGAAATAATCTTAGAGCTTGAAATGAATCCTTGAGTTCCAAAATTTGAGCTTGAGATCCTAAGATTTGAATGAGAGAATTGATATTCTTAGAGAGGTTTGAGGGAGGGTTTTGACAGATATAGAGTTGAAAAATGGCTAAGTATGGGTGATTTCACGTTCTAGTGGGCATGGGGCTATGACCCCAATGCCGTTGGGTGCATAAGAAAAAGTAAAGAAAATTTTGTACTTGTCCGTATCGAGTCACCAACGTGGACCAAACGTGATGGAGAAAATGTACTACTCCGCACCCTTGGCATATCGCGGCCAGGGTACGGATGCTCTCTGGAAATCAAAAATTAGCGAGAATCATTTTTTGATATGGGTCCTCTAAAATTTGGGTTATACCTATTTTCCACTCAATCTTTTCCCTTGATGGAGAATATGAAGTCAGATTTTTTATATCTATCACGAATTTTGACAAATATATGAAAATTACGATTATGGGCATTTCGAAGCACATTTTTGGGGTGTTTCAATATCTCCCCTTGGGAACATTCGTCCTCAAATGTCAAAGAAACATGCATAAGAGAAATATTCATGAAGATTTCAGCCCGACATGAATGCAACAAATGCATTTAAACATTACTTTCGAAAATCTCAACATGAATGTCAAAAATTACCATAAACATGAATGCATGCAAAATGATATGAGGGCAGAAACTTAAGACTTGAAATCATATAAGGGACTTAAATTAGTACATTCTGATTGAGTAGAGTGGAAGAGATATGGGTATCGCTTTCTTATGTATGTCTCAGCTTCCCATGTGGCACTTTCAACTTGTTGATTCCTCTAAAGGACCTTGATGGAAGCTACATCGTTGTTTCTTAACCTCTTCACTTGTCTTATCATAACTTTCCACCAGGACCTCCTTATAGGTCAAATTATCTTCTACAACACCCACAACTTCCATGGGCACTATAGCACTTAGGTCACCGACATACTTTCTCAATATGGATACAGGAAGACCAAATGAACCATATTAATCTCCATAGGCAACTCTAACTCAGATGTAACCTTACCCACTCTCATCAAAAAATGACCCACAAACCTTGGGTTTAATTTCCCTTTCTTACCAAATCGGACTACACCCTTCATGGGTGAGACTTTCAAATAAACCCAATCACCAACCTTAAACTCAAGATCTCTTCTCCTCACATCGAAGTAGGACGTTTGTCTACTTTTGGCTGTTTTCAATCTCTCCCTTATCAACCTCACCTTTTCCAAGGCTTCTATGACCAAATCTGGACCTAGCAAAGCCATCTCCCCCACTTCAAACCACCTAATCGGGGATCTACAACACCTACAATATAAAGCTTCAAAGGTAGTCATACTAATGCTTGAGTGGTAACAATTGTTGTAGGCAAACTCAATGAGTGGAAGATATTCATCCCAACTACCCTTAACTCCAAAACACAAGCTCCAAACATATCCTCAAGAGTTTGTATAGTACTCTCAGCTTAACCATCGATTTGAGGATGGAAAGTCGTGCTAAGCTTAACGTTAGTACCAAGACCTCTTTGGAAGGACCTCCAAAAGTGAGAAGTGAATTGAGCACCCCAATTCGAGATGATAGACAAGGGTACCCTATGTAATCTAACCAACTCATGTATATACAACTTGGCATAATCTTCAGCACCCTAAGTGGTTTTGACCCGCAGAAAGTGAGTCGACTTTGCCATTCGATCCACAACAACCCAAATAGAGTCAAAGTGTTTTCTAGTCTTAGGCAACCCAACCACAAAATCCATGTTGATCTCTTCCCAATTCCCAGTAGGAATCTCAATGTCTTGGGCTAGGCCACCCGACCTTTGATGGCTTTGACTTGTTGGCAATTATGACATTCGGATATGAACTTGGCAATATCTCTCTTCATACTACCCCATCAATATTCCTCCCTCAAGTCTCTATACATCTTTGTAGAATTAGAGTGAAGAGAATAGGATGAATTATGGGCCTCCCTTAAGATTAGCTCCCTTATGTCATCCACGTTAGGCACACAAAACCTACCTTGGCACGTAAGGGCACCATCTCCCCCTTGGGAGAAAACCTCCACCTTACCATCTTTCACCAAAACCTTCAACTCTAGAAAAAATAAAGTCAAGATCTTGTTTTGACTTTACCTTCTCAACAAAGAAGATTTAGAACCATCAACAATCACTGCACCACCATTTTAAACTTTATCCAACCTAACCCCCAATCTAGCCAACTGGTGAACTACTCTAGCAACCTCTTTTCCACAATCATCTATATGACCTAAATTACCCATGGACACTCTACTTAGCATTAGCCACAATATTAGCCTTGCCGTGGTGATAATGTTTAAGGAGCTCTAACCACCTTCTTTGTATCAAGTTAAGATCTTTTTGGGGTGAACACATATTGGAGACTCTTATGGTCAGTAAAAAAATCAACATGAACCCCATAAAAGTAATGATGTCAAATCTTTAAAGCAAACACCACGGCCGCCAATTCAAGATCATAGGAGGGATAATTCTTCTCATGCACCTTAAGTTGTCTACAGGCATATGCTATCACCTTGCCATTTTGCATCAAAACACACCCCAAACCAATTCTTGAGGCATCACAATATACCACAAACCCTTCCAACCACTCCAGTAGAGCCAAGATAGGAGTGGAGACAAGCTTATCTTTCAAGGTTTGGAAACTCTTTTCACATTCATCGCTCCACATGAATTTTTCCTTCTTTGGGTCAACTTATTTGTAGGAGAAGCAAACAGAAGAAAAATCATTCACAAACCTCCGCCAGTAACCCGCCAAACCTAAGAAACTTCTAATATCCTACGGAGTCAAGGGTCTATGCCAATTGCTAATCACCTCGGTCTTCTTAGGATCTACCTTAATGCCATCACTCAACACCACATGCCCTAGAACAGCAACCTCTTTCAACCAAAATTCACATTTCTCATATTTGGCACAAAAAACCTTTCCTCCCTCAAGATTCGCAACACCACCCTCAAGTGATGCACATGCTTTTCCTCACTCGGGGAATAAATCAATATATCGTCAATAAAGACCACCACAAACATGTCAAGGTAGGGTTTGAAGACCCTATTCTTGAGATCCATAAATATAGCCGGTGCATTAGTCAACCCAAAGGACATATCCACAAACTCAAAGTATCCATACCTAGTCCGAAAAGCCGTCTTCGAAATATCACACTCCCTCACCTTCACTTAGTGGTATCTAGACCAAAGATCAATCATAGAAAAGTGACTAGCCCCTTGTAGTTGATCAAAAAGGTCATAAATCCTTGGTAGAGGGTACTTGTTCTTTATGATTAACCCTATTAAGTTGTCAGTAATCAATACACATTCTAAGAGAACCATCCTTTTTCTTCACAAATAACACTAGTGCACCCCAAGGTGACTTACTAGGTCTTATGACCCCTTTTCCAATAAATCGCCTCAACTGATCCTTCAACTCCTTCAATTCCGCCGGGGCCATAAGGTAAGGAGAAAGGAAATGGGATGACTATTAGGAAGAAGTTCTATATGTCACGACCCAAGCCTAAGGCCTAGATGTCACCGGCGAATGGAGAACCCAAAGGAAGCCCAAACAAGCCTCATAGCATATCATTACACATCCTTGGTCACGGAAGCAATTAAAATGACAATGAGAGATAAGCATAAAGAAGGGAACTGGGACTAACGGTAAACTTCCATATCATAATATCAAGAAACAACAGAGTTAAGGCTCATAGCATAGATACATAACATGTCCAACAACACCTCTACTACATAGATAAGAGCAAGGCCACGACAAACAACAGGTCTCACCCTCATAGTCAATACATAAATAAAGGAAAAATAGTCTTAATACATAGCAATAGATCATAAGTAACGTCCCCAGAATAAAGGACTCACTAACAAGCTTGAGAAAAAATCGTACTAGCCACGTGGATGAGTAGGATGATCAATCGGTGCACCGGTTCCATCATGGTGACATCATATAGGCATAGAGTATGTGCTAGTATGTTTGAATGTACTAAGTATGTAGGATGCAATGCAACAAGTGATAGTAGCATAATCAAAATGCATAAGCATAAGCAATGAGTACATATAGCAATATGGCATGCATGGAAGATGGTTGTAATAAATCATGAAGGACCATAACAAAGTGTAAGGAGTGACCATTCTTAGTGCAAGCTAAGTCCTACCACCCCTTTGGATAGGCACATGACGGACAAACCCCTTCATAAGGTTGATGGAGTACAAACCCCCAACAAGGTTGATGGGTTCAAACCCCAACAAGGTTGATGGTACAAACCCCCAACAAGGTTGATAGGTACCAACCGCCAAAAAGATTACCTAGGCCTACCACCCTACAAGCTAGTGATCGCGGTACCAACCCCTCAACAAGGTTACCCGGGCCTACAACCCCCCGAGCTAGGCTTGGTCATCCCCAACACTATAGAGATAGTATCATATATATACACTCCTTTCATCATAATACATTTAATCCTTTTCATCTTCCATCATCATCTTATCATCATTTCATCATCATATAGTCATTCAACTTATAAGACATGCATTGGACCTTCAATTCCTCAAGAAACTATAATTGAACATTTTATCAAACACTTAGAGGGTGTGTAGTGCTAGTGTAAAACCATACAATTCAAGTGTGTTATCATGTTATAATTTTCAATTCAAAACTATTAATAGATACTTGGTGACAACCTCAAGCAATATATATCAAAACCCTTCATTAAATCTCACATTAGATCTTCGATTCAAAGCCCAAAATATAGTAAACAGTCACAATTTCATAAATCCCAATACAGTGTGCAGTAATTTTCATAATCAATAAGACCCAATTTTAAATCAACTTTGAATCATGCAATTTTTAAGAAAAGGAAGCTTGGGCATCATGGGTGAAAGGAACCCATGAAAGAAACCCACATACCTTAGCTTTGGAGATGAACTTGATGAAGATTGGAGATGGAGACTTGAAGCTTGAGAGGAAATCCTTAGATTCGGAGAGGGTTTTGAGACATAAATTTAGGAGATGAAATATTAGTTAAGTGTTGGAATGAGTACTAGGGAATGTTTAGAATGATATGAGGGTGAAAAATGGCTAAATATTGGTATATTCACGTTTGGGAACACTTAGGCCCAAGACCCAAAAGTCATGGACCATACAAAATTAATTGGGCAAAAAAATACACAGGTCTGCATCTTGAACCTAACATAGCAATCTATTTTGTTTGTCTGTGCGCCCTAGCTGCATCGCGCCAGGGGCATGTAAACCTCACTGGAAATTGCATTCTTGAAAAATTGAATTTGCTAATCCCTTGCTCTTAAATTGGGGTTAGACCCCTCTTCCACTCAAAATGACCACCTAATCAAGAATATGAAGTCAGATTTTCAATATCGCATATGGATTTTGAAACATATGGAAATTACGATTCCAAGCATTTCCGAGGCATATTTTCGGGCACTTTTTGGGGTCATTACAATATCTCCCCCTTGGAAACATTTGTCCCTGAATGTCAAAGAGACGTATATGAGAGATGCAAACATGACAATTTCAGCCTACATAAGGAGGCAACAATGCACTTAAACATCATTTGAAAATTCACAACATAAGTGTAAAATCATTATGAACTTGTCAATTTAAACATGAATGTATGCAATGACATAAGGGCTGAACATAAGACTTGAAATCATATAAAGCACTTAGATCAATACCTTAGGCTTGACTGGCGTGGAAAAGGTAAGGATGTCATTTTTATATGTCCGCTTCGACATCCCAAGTAGCACTTTCAACTTATTGATTCCTCCGAAGGATCATAACAGAAGCCACCTCTTTATTTCTCAATCTCTTCACTTGCCTATCAAAAATCTGAATTGCAACCTCTTCATGTGTCAAATTATCTTCAACAATACCCACAACATCAAGAGGTTCAATAGCATTCAGATCACCCACACATTTCCTCAACATAGACACATGAAATACCAGATGAACCAAATCTATTTCTCTAGAAAATTCCAACTCATAAGCTATCTTGCCAACCCTTCTCATCACCCTATAAGGACCCATATACCTTGGGCTCAACTTTCCCTTCTTACCAAAATGGACCACACCCTTCATGGGTGACACCTTCAAATAGACCCAATCATCGACTCTGAATTCAAGCTCTCTTCTCCTCACATAGGCATAAAATTTTTGATGACTTTGGGCCGTCTTCAACCTTTCTCTAATCATCCTAACCTTCTCAAGAGCCTCCATAACCAGATCTGGTCCCAACATAGCCACCTCTAAAACTTAGATGGATACCTTAGGCTTGAGTGGAGTGGAAAAGATAAGGATATCGCTTTTACATGTCCACTTTGGCCTCCCATATAACACTTTTGACTTGTTGATTCCTCCAAAGGACCTTAACGGAAGCCATATCCTTGTTCCTCAACCTCTTCACTTGTCTATCCAAAATCTGAATCGGAACCTCTTCATAGGTCAAATTATCTTCAACAAGGCCCACAACATCAAGAGGCACATTAGAATTAGGGTCTCCCATACATTTCCTCAACATGAACATATGATAGACCGGATGAACCAAATCCATCTCACTAGGTAATTCCAACTCATAGGCTACTTTGCCAATTCTCCTCATTACCCTATAAGGACCCACATATCTTGGACTAAACTTTCCCTTCATACCAAAACGAACCACAGCCTTCATGGGTGACACCTTCAAATAAACCCCAATCATCAATTTTGAATTCAAGATCCCTTCTCCTCACATCAGCATAGGACTTTTGGCAACTTTGGTCCATCTTCAACCTTTCCCTAATCATTAACCTTTTCAAGAGCTTCCATAACCAGATTTGTTCCCAACATAGCCACCTCTCCAACTTCAAACCACCCAACCTGTGATCTACAACGTCTACCATAAAGAGCATCAAAAGGAGCCCTACCGAAGCTATAATGATAGCTATTGTTGTAGGTAAACTCAATCTATGGAAGATGATCATTCCAACTACCCTTAAACTCCAATGCACAAGATCTAAGCATATCCTCAAGGGTTTGAATAGTCCTTTTTGCTTGGCCATCTGTTTGAGAGTGGAAGGTCGTACTAAACTTAACCTTTGTACCAAGACCGCTTTGGAATGACCTCCAAAAATGTGAAGTAAATTGAGCATCACGATTCGGTATAATGGATAAAGGAACCGCATGCAATATCACCAATTCATGAACGTACAACCTATCATAATCTTCAGCCCTATATGTGGTCTTAACGGGTAGAAAGTGAGCCAATTTTGTCATCTTGTCAACCACAACCCAAATGAATCAAAACACTTCCTAGTCTAGGGGAACCCAACTACAAAGTCCATAGTATCTCTTCCCACTTCCAAGTAGGAACCTTGATGTCTTGGGTTAGGCCACCTGGCCTTTGATGTTCGACATTGACTTGTCGGCAACTATGATTACCGGAAACAAATTTGGAAATGTTTTTCTTCATTCCTCCCCACTAATACACCTCTTTAGAATCTCTATACATCTTAGTAGAATCGGGGTAAATAGAATAGGAAGAACAATAAGCCTCATCAAGAATCCTCTCTCTCTCAAGCCATTAACACAATGCACACACAACCTACATTGGTATGTAAGGGTACCATCTCCATCTTGGGAGAAAACCTCCACTTTTCCATCACTAACTAAGGCCTTCAATCTAACAAGGAGGGATCAAGGTCTTGCTTAGCTATCACCTCCTCAACCAATGAGGATTTAGAAAGATCATCAACAACAACGCCATTATCCACCTCTTCCAACCTAACTCCCAATCTAGCCAACCATGGACCTCCCTAGCCACCTCCTTGTCACCACCATCAACATGAGTTAGGCTACCTATAGATACCCTACTCAAAGCATCTGCCACAACATTAGCCTTACCCATATGATAATACACTCTCATATCAGAGTCCTTAAGAAGTTCTAACCATCTCCTTGGCCTCAAGTTAAGAACTGTTTGAGTGAAGACATATTGAAGACTCTTATGATCGGTGAACACATCAACATGTACCCCATACATATAATGACACCAAATCTTTAATGCAAAAATCATGGCGGCCAATTCAAGAGGATGAGTAGGATAATTCTATTCATGCACTTTGAGTTACCTAGAAGCATAGGATATCACCTTACCATGTTGCATTAGAACACAACCCAAACCAACTCTAGAAGCATCACAATACATAACAAATCCCTCTAGCCCTTCCGGAACTAACAAAATAGGAGCAGAAACAAGCTTATCTTTCAATGTTTGGAAGCACCACTCACACTCATCGGTCCACACAAACTTAGCCTTCTTTTGAGTCAATCTAGTCATGGGAGAAGCAATAGAAGAGAACCAATTCATGAACCTCCGATTATAACCTGCTAAACCCAAGAAGCTCTTAATATCCGACGGGGTCAATGGTCTAGGCCAATTTCAAATCACATCCATCTTTTTAGGATCCACCTTAATACCATCCCTCAACACCATATGACCTAGGAAGACCACTTCTCTCAACCAAAATTCATACTTCTCATATTTAGCATACAACTTCTCCTCCCTCAATCTTTGCAACAATACCCTCAAATGATCCACATGCTCCTCCTCACTATGAGAATAGATCAAAATATCATCAATGAAGACCATAACAAAAGAATCAAGATAGGGTTTGAAGACCTTATTCATAAGATCCATGAAGATGACCGTGCATGGGTCAACCCAAAAGACAACAACAAACTCATAATGCCCATACCTAGTTCGAAAGGTCGTCTTGGGAATATCACACTCCCTCACCTTCACTTGATGATACCCGGACCGAAGATCAATCTTATGGAAATGGCTAGCCCCTTGCAATTGATCAAACAAATCATCAATTCTTGGAAGAGGAAACCTATTCTTGATGGTGACCCTATTAAGTTGCCAATAGTCAATAAATATTCTAAGGGACCCATCCTTCTTTTTCATAAACAACACCAATGCGCCCCAAGGTGATTGACTAGGCCTAATAGATCCCTTCTCCAACGACTCCCTCAATTTTCCTTCAACTCTGTTCGGGCCATATGGTAAGGGGGAATAGAAATGGAATGAGTATCAGGAAGGAGGTTTATACCAAAATCTATTTCACTTTCGGGTGGAACACCAGGAAGGTCATTTGAAAAGATGAGGAGGACCTTGGATTCCACATCCCTAACCCTCACAAGATGATAGAGACACCTCTTAGAGATCAATTTACGGGCTTTAATACAAGAGATGAACCTACCCTTGAGCACTACGTCATGACTCTCCCACTCAAGAATGGGTTCATTTGGGGATTGGATCTTGACCCTATATGTTCTACAATCAACAGACCCTATATGTTCTACAATCAACAGAGGATAGTGTGCATGCAACCAATCTATCCTAAGAATGACATCAAAATCAACCATATCCAACTCAACGAGATCACAATGCAATATTTTATGCAAGATGCAAATGGGACAATTTCTATAGACCTTCCTAGCAACAATAGATGCACCAATACGAATAGATACCTCATATGACTCACACAACAATTCAGGCTCAACATGGACCTTTTTGGCAACAATGGGGGTAACAAAAGAAAGAGTGGCACTCGGATCAATCAATGTATACACATCAAAATCAATGACTTTTAACATACAGATGACAACATTGGGAACCTCCTCAACCCCTTGCATCCCTTGTAGTGCATAGAAGAGATTATTCCTCAGGGCACCACCATGTTGACCACCTCTTCTCAAAGGAACCACATTAGTACCTTATGGACGAACCTCCTTACCTTTGTTGCGCTTTTGAGGAATATCCATCACTTTATGCCCAACTTCCCCACAACCATAACAAGCATTGGTATCCCTCATGCATGGGCCACTATGACCTCTACTAGATTTTGGACACCCACTATTAGGAACCACACCTCCAACACCTTGGGCCCTTGGAAAGTCAATTGCCACCTTTTATGAGTAGACCATTGGCCTTGATGGAACCAGCCACCCTTTCAATTTTGAAACTTTCCCTCAAAATGGGCCCTCTTGGCTCATGACCCCTTCTCTTCCTCAATTTCTCCTCCTCCATTTGTTTGGCATAGGTCATCAAATAGGACAAGTCCACATCACTAATCAACATAGTGGACTGATACTCCTCACTTACCAAGTCGGAGACACCCATCACAAATTTATTCATTCTAGACCTTGCTCGACCACCAAGTGTCGAGCATATTTTGAAAGTTGGTTGAACTTGAGGGCATACTCCCTCACACTCAAAGATCCTTATTTCAAATTCATGAACTCCACTAACTTAGCCTCCCCAAGCTCAAAAGGGAAGAACGGATTAAGAAAGGTCGCCTTGAACTCTTCCCATAGAACCACATTTTTGTTCCCCTTCTCCTCCTTCCATTGAGTGTACCAAATTTGTGCTACCCCCTTAAGTTGGTAAGCTGCCAACTTCGTCTTATCTTCCGACGTTATACCCATAAAGCCAACACCTTGTAGAACTCATCAATGAACTCTTGAGGGTCCTCATCCACCTTTGACCCATAGAATTCTGGGGGATTCATCCTCATAAAGTCTCTCACCTGAGATGCCAATGTAGGAGCGTGAGGGGCTTGGGCCCCTTGGTTGGCTTGGTTAGCCACAACTTGTGCAAGCAAAATGAGAGCATCCCGGAGCTCATCATACCGGATAATCCTTGGGAGTGCGCTTGTTCCTCTTGTGTCAGGCATGATCTAGCATAGAAAAGGACAATTGTTAGGGGGGGAAACCTTACCTCAACTCTTATAGCACAAAATAGAGTAAGAAGAAGGGAAATATTTCCTAAACTCCTATAGCCTCTTTCTCATAGCTGTGGTGCAAAACAAAACCATTAACAAGACTCTAATCGACGTGGTGTGTTGGACTCTGAGGATCTAACAAGGTACCAAGTTTGCCACGACCCAAGCCTAGGGCCTAGACGTGACACGGCGTAAGGGGAACCCGAAGGGACCCCAAGCAAGCTTCTTAGCACATCATTACACATCCTTGGTCGCGAAAGCAATAAATTAGCAATAAAAGAGTAGAATAGGCATAACCGGGGCTAAGGGACATCATTCATAGCATATCAACAAGAGTCAAGAGAGAGAGAGAGTCAAAGTTCATAATATTACACATGACATGTCCAACAACACTTCTACTACATAGATAAGAGGTGGGGCCAAGAAAAGCAACTGGGCTCACCCTCATAGTCAATATTTACATAAAAGAAAGGTAGTCTTAGAACATAATATGAGATAAAAGCAATGTCCCCGGAATGGAGGACTCACCAACAAGCTTGAGTGAAATTGTACTAGCCACGTGGATTGAGATGCTCAAGCGGGGCTCCGATTCCTACATGGTGACATCATTAGGATAGAGTATGCATTAGTACGTTTGAGTGTACTAAGTATGTATGATGCAATGCAACAAGTGATAAGCACCATAATCAAAATGCATAACATAGGCAATGAATAAGCATATAGAAATATGATATATATGAATGATACTTGTAGTAAACCGTGCTTATATAGAACATAATCCATAAGTAAGGAGAGACCACTTTAGTGCAAATCCAAGGCCTACTACCTCCTTGGAGAGGCGCATGAGATACAAACCGCTATGATGTGGATGATGAGGTACAAACCCTCCAACATGGTTGATGAGGTACAAACTCCCCAACAAGGCTATCAAGGTACAAAGCCCTCGACAATGTTGCACGAGCCTGCTACCTCCCGAGCGAGGCCATCGAGGTACAAACCCCTCAATAAAGTGACCCAGGCCTATAACCTCCCGAGTGAAGCTTGGTCATTTTCCCCACACTATAGAGATAATATCATATAAATACATTTCTTTCATCATCATATAGTCATTCAACTAATAATACATGCATTAAGTCTTCAATTTCTCAAGAAAATCATAGCCAGATATTTTATCGAACACTTGGCGGGTGTACAGTGCTAGTGTAAAACCATGCAATTCAAGAGTGAAATCATGCTAGAAAATTCAGTGTAAAACCATCAATAGATACTTGGTAACGCTCAAGAAATTTACATCAAAACCCTTCATCAAATCTCACAATAAGTCTTAGATTCATAGCTCCAAACATGCATGCTAAAACAGTCACAATTTCATGAAACCCCAACATAGTGTGCAGTGAAATTGCTAATACATAAGACCCATGAGTAAGCCAATTTTAAATCATGTAATTTAGGTTAAAAGGAAGTTTGCATGTCATGGGTGAAAGGAATCCATGAAAGAAACCCACACCTTAGCTTTGGAGAATAGCTTGATGAAGAATGGAGATGAAGACTTGAAGCTTGAATGAGAACCTTAAGAACCTGATGAGTTTTGGGACTTGAAAATAGGAGTGAAATATTGCCTAAATGTTTGAATGAGTATTGGGGAATGTCTTAGATAATATGAGGGTGAAATAAAGCTTAAGTACAGGCATTTTCACGCATGGGAACACTTAGGTCCAAGACCCGAAAGCTTGGACCGAGATAGAAAACTGGCCACAAAAATAAACAGAAGAGCGCCCTTGGCAAGTCATGCCAGGGGCGCGGATTATCTCTAAAAATTGCATTATTGCAGTTTTTAAATTTTTTTACAGTTGCTCTTAATTCGCGGTTAAACTCATTCTCCACTCAAAAGCTTGGGCTGAGATAGAAAACTGGCAACAAAAATAAACAGAAGAGCGCCCTTAGCAAGTCATGCCAGGGGCGCGGATCATCTCTAAAAATTGCATTATTGCAGTTTTTTAATTTTGCTGCAGTTGCTCTTAAATTCGCGGTTAGACTCATTCTCCACTCAATTTTACCCCTTGAACAAGAATATGAAGTCAAATTTTTGATATGACGCATGAATTTTGAGATATAAGAAAATTATGATTTCGGGCATTTCCAAGGCACATTTTCAGTCATTTTTTGGAGTCGTTGCATTAGCAGTATGGAACTTTTTCTTTAAGATGGATTGTCTTTGGGTTTTGCAACACCCCGACCACCTTCTAGTGGTGTATGATGTTGATCTTCTCTGACATGGTCAAAGACATCCTTGAGGTATTTATAGACAACTTCTCTATAGTGGGTGATTCTTATAAAGATTGTCTTCTCAATCTTAGGAGGGTCCCAAAGTATTGTAAGGATGCAAACTTGGTCCTAAACTATCAAAAGCATCATTTCATGGTCAAGGAGGGGATAGTCCTCGACCATAATATTTCTAACAAGGGAATAGAGGTGGACAAGGAGAAGATTGAGGTCATTGAGAAATTGCCACCTCCCATCTCTATAAAAGGGGTCTGGAGTTTTCTAGGGCTTGTGGGTTTCTATTGCTATTTCAAAAAAGATTTCGCCAAAATTGTGAAACAGCCCTAAAAAGTACCCGAAAATGTGCCTCAAAAGTTCCCATAATCATAATTTCCATATATCTCAAAGTCTGTGTGTGATATAAAAAATCAAACTTCATATTCATGATCAGGGGGTAAAATTGAGTGGGAAATAGGTCTAACCCCGATTTTAGAGCAACTATATTAAAATTTGAAATTCCAAAAATGCAATTTTCAGAGACGATCCGCGCCCCTGGCGAGACGTGGCCAGGGCGCGGATCAGTGTTCTTTTTGTAGTTTTTGGTTGTTCGGTCCAAGGCCTTTGGATCTTGGGCCTTAGCCTTCCTTTGCATAAAAACACCTATACTTAGTCATTTTCAACCTCATATCATGCAAGACATTCCACAAAATCTTCTCAAACACTTAGACAAATATTTCACTCAAAATCAAGGGTCCCAATCTTATTCTGGATCTTAAGAAATTCACTCAAGCTTCAAGTTCTCAATCAAATCTTCATCAATAAATTCTCCAAGATTGGGTTATATGGGTTTCAACCACTAGGTCCTTTCACCCATGGTGCCCAACCTTCCTTTTTACATAAATTATATGTTTCTACATTGATTTACTTATGGGTTTTACTTATTATGAATTTGACTATGAACTATGTTGGGGTTTCATAAAAGTGTGTCTGCTTAAGCATGTTTTGAGTTATGAACCTATGCTCTATTTTGAGATTTGATGAAGGGTTTTAATGTATATTGCATGAGGGTATTATCAAGTGTTGATTGGTTGATTTACTTCAAGTTTTCTTGCATGATTTCACTCTTGAGTTGCATGATTTTATACTAGCATTACACATCCACCAAGTGTTTGATAAAATGTCCTGCTAAGGTTTGTTGAGTTGTTGAAGGGCTAATGCATGGTATATGACTTAAGTGACTTTATGATGATGAAAGGAAGGTATATACGAGTTGTTATCATGGAAAGTATCTATAGTGTTCCAAATTGACCATACCATAGATGAGGGGTATGTACCTCATCTACCTTGTCGGGTGGTGGCAATTCCTTACTACCATAGATAAAGGGTATGTACCTCATCCACCTTGTCGGGTGGTGGCAATCCCATACTACCATAGATGAGGGATCTTGCCAAGTGGTGGCAATCTCGTACTACCATAGATGGGGGATATGTACCTCATCTACCTTGTTAGGTGGTGGCAACCCCGTACTACCAAAGATGAGGGGTATGTACCTCATCCACCTTCCAAGCGGGTGGCATGCCTTAAATTCCAAGTACTAATTTGCTTGGTCTATGATGATGGTCTCTTCCTTCACATATTATATGTTCTATATAAGTATGTCCTCCTTCAAGCATCATTCATACATGCCATATTGATATATGCTCATTTATTGCTTAATTATGCATTTTGATTATATTGCCTATCTCTTGCTTCATAGCATCCTACATAGTGCATTTAAATGTACCAACGCATACTCTATGCCTACATGATGTTACCATGTAGGAACCGGAGCTCCACTTGATCATCTTTCTCCACGTAACTAGTACTATCTTCTAAAAGCAAGTTTGGTGAGTCCTCAACTCCGAGGATGATATCTTTTGTTTTGATGTATGCAAAGACTCTCTTTATCTTATTGTATACTTTTGACTATTAGGGTGAGGCCAGAAAGATATCTTGGCCCCCGCTCAATTCTAAGCTTAGAGGTGTTGTTGGACAAGTTATGTAATGATATTATAAGCTTTGACTCTCTTGACTCTTGTATATTTCAAGCTATGAAAGACTCCCTTATTCCCTTTTCCATTATTTATATTCTCTTATGTTGTTTAATTGCTTCCGCAACCAAGGATGTGTAGTGATATATTAAGAGGCTTGTTTAGGGTAACTTCAAGATCCCCATTCGTCATGTCACGTCTAGGCCCTAGGCTTGGGTCATCACAAACTTGGTATTAGAGTACTAGGTTGCTAATGGTCCTCAGTATCCAACACACCACGTCGATTAGAGTCTTGTTCATGGTTGTGTTGTGCACCACAACTATGAGCAAGAAGCTATGAGGCGTTTTAGGAAATGCTTTCCTTCTTCTTACTCTATGTCGTGCTGTAGAAGTTAAGGTAAGGTTTTCCCCTAACCAAACTCCTTTGTATGCTAGATCATGCCTACGCCAAGAGGAAGAAGAGCCCATACTCTAAAAGAACATCGGGCTAATGAAGAGTTCAGGGACACTATTGCCATGCTAGCTCAAGCCATGACCAATCAAATCAACCAAGGGCCCAAGCCCCTCATGGTCCTACTCCGACATCTAGGCTAAGGGATTTCATGAGATGAATCTACTAGAGTTCAATGGGTCTAAAGTGCATGAGGACCCTCAAGAATTTATTGATGAGGTGTACAAAGTGTTGTCTATTATAGGTGTTAGGTCGAAAGAGAAGGCAGAGTTAGCAATCTATCAACTCAAGGGGGTGGCTCAAATATAGTATACTCAATGGGATAATGGGATCAACAATGTGATTCTTTGGGGGAGTTTAAGTTGACTTTCCTCAATGGATTTTTCCCTCTTGAGCTTAGGGAGGCTAAAATGATGGAGATCATGAATTTGATGCAACAATCCATGAGTGTGAGGGAGTATGCCCTCAAGTTCAACGAATTCTCTAAATATGATCCACAATTGGTGGCCGAGCCAAGGTCTAGGATGAATAAGTTTGTGATGGGTATATCAAATTTGGTCAATGAAGAATGTCGTGCGACCATGTTGATAGGTGTCATGGACTTGTCCTGCCTTATGACTTATGCCGAACAATTGAAGGGGGGAGAAGTTGCAAAAGAGAAGGGGTAAATGTGGCCAAGCGGGCTAATTTTGATGGCAAGTTCTAAAATCTCAAAGGTGGCTGGTTTCATCAAGGCCAAGGGTCTTCTCATGCTACTAATAAAAGCTTTGCCAATGACAACCCAAAGGCCCAAGGTGATGGTGGTGTGATGCCTAATATTATGTGTCCAAAATGTTTTAAAAGTCATGGTTGCCCATGTTTGAGGGATACCAATGATTGTTTTTGTTGTCGGGAAGTAGGTCACAAGATGATTAATTGTCCACATAATCGCAACAAGGGTAAAGATGTTCGTCCACAAGGCTGGGGTGAAAATGTGGTTCCTTTTTGGAGGAGGCCAACAAGGTGGAGCCCCAAGGCATAATTGGTTCTAAGCTCTTCAAGGGAGAAAAACGGTTGATAAGGTGCTCGATGTCGACACCGGTATGTTAAAAGTCTTTGATTTTGATGTGTATGCATTGATAGATCCTGGTGCCACTCTTTCTTATGTTACTCTCTTTGTTGCCAAAAAGTTTCATGTTGAGCCTGAATTATTGTGTGAGTCTTATGAGGTGTCTACTCCCGTTGGTGCATCTATTGTTGCTAGAAAGGTCTATAGAAATCGTGCCATTTGCATTTTGCATAAAATTTTGCCTTGCGATCTTGTTGAGTTGGATATGGTGGATTTTGATATCATTCTTGGGATGAATTGGTTGCATGTATATTATGCATCTATTGATGGTAGAACCTGTAGGGTCAAATTTCGATTCCCAAATGAATATGTCCTTGAGTGGGAGAGTCATGATGTGGTGGTCAAGAGTAAGTTTATATCTTGCATTAAAGCCCAAAAGTTGATTCTAAGGGGTGTCTCTATCATCTTGTGAGGGTTAGGGATGTTGAGTCCAAAGTCCTTTCTATAGAGTTGGTTCTGGTGGTAAATGAGTTTTTGGATGTCTTTCCTTGTGAACTTCCCACTATTCCTCTCGAAAGGTAAATAGACTTTTTTATAGACCTCCTTCTCAATACTCAACCTATTTTTATTCCCCCTTATCGTATGGCCCCGGTGGAGTTAAACGAATTGAAGGAGCAATTACAGGATTTGTTGGAAAAGTGTTTATTAGGCCTAACCAATCACCTTGGGGTGCACCGGTGTTGTTTGTGAAGAACAAGGATGGTACTCTTAGAATGTGTATTAACTATTGGCAACTTAATAAGGTCACCATAAAGAATAAGTATCCTCTACCAAGGCTTGATGATCTTTGTGACCAACTTCCAGGGGCTAGTCACCTCTCTAAGATTGATCTTTAGTCTGGGTATCACCAAGTGAAAGTGAGGGAGTCTAACATTCCCAAGACGACCTTCCGGACTAGGTATGGGCACTATGAGTTTGTGGTTGTGTCCTTCGATTTGACTTATGCACCGGCTATCTTCATCGATCTTATTGATAGTGTATTTAAACCCTACCTTGATTTGTTTATGGTGGTTTTCATTGTTGACATCTTGATCTATTCTCATGGTGAGGAGGAGCATGTGAGTCATTTGAGGGTGGTGCTACAAAAATTGAGGGAAGAGAAGTTGTATGGTAAGTATGAAAAATGTGAATTTTGGTTGAAAGTGGTTTCCTTTCTAGGTCATGTGGTGTCGAGGGATGGTATTAAAGTTGATCCTAAAAATACGAAAGTGATTAGAAATCGGCCTAGACCTTTGACCCTATCAAATATTAGAAGTTTCTTGGGCTTAGCGAGTTACTACAAGAGGTCTGTGAATGGGTGCTCTTCTATTGTTTCTCCTATGACTAATTGACCCAAAAGAAGGAAAAATTTGTGTGGACCGATGAGTGTGAAAAGAGTTTCCAAACCTTGAAGGATAAGCTTGTCTCCGCTCCAAACTTGTCTCTACCGGAAGGGTTGGTCCAGTTTGTTGTATATTGCGATACCTTACGAATTGGTTTGGGTTGTGTTTTGATGCTAAATGATAAGGTGATAGCTTATGTCTCTAGACAACTCAAGGTGTATGAAAAGAATTATCCTACCCATGATCTTGAATTGGTCGGGATAGTTTTTGCTTTGAAAATTTGGCGTCATTATTTGTATGGGGTGCATGTTGATGTGTTGAATGACCATAAGAGTCTCCAATATGTCTTCACTCAAAAAGACCTCAACTTGAGACAATGAAGGTGGTTAGAACATCTTAAGGTTATGAGTGTGCATTATCACCCTGGTAAGGCTAATGTTGTAGCCGATGCTTTGAGTAGGGTGTCTATGGGTAGTCTTGCTAATGTTGATTGTCACGATCCAAGCCCAGGGCCTAGCAATGACACGGCGCAATGGGGAACCCGAAGGGACCCTAAGCAAGCCTCTTAACATATCATTACACATCCTTGGTTATGGAAACAATAAAGTATCAATAAAACATTAGAAGCAAGGGTAAAGGAGCTAAGGGGAAACTTCCACATGATGAAATAACAAGAGTCAATAGAGACAAGGCTCATGGCATAAATAAATAACATGTCCAACAACACCTCTACAACATGAAAATAAGAGCGGGGGCCAAGACAAAGCAACTGAGCTCACCCTCATAGTCAATATGTAACCAAAAGAGAGAAAAGTCTAATACAAAGCAAGAGATCATAAGCAACATCCCCGAAATAGAGGACTCACCAACAAGCTTGATAGGAGTCATACTAGCCACGTGGAGAAGGAGGATGATTAAGCGGTGCACCGGTTCCTACATGGTAAATTATGTAGGCATAGAGCATGCATTAGTATGTTTTAATGTACTAAGTATGTAGGATGCAATGCAACAATAGAAAGGCATCATAATCTATATGCATAGAGATAAGCAATAGATATCATAGTAGCAATATGGCATGCATGATTGATGCTTAAGTAAAACAATCTTACATAGAGTATAACATATGTGTAAGAAGAGACCATTAAACTATTGATGGATTATCAAAACCTACCACCCTTGGTGCCGGAGCATAAACCCCTAGATAAGTTATGGATCATTGAAACCTGCCACCCATGGTGCCGGAGTACAAACCCCCCAATAGATTGGTGGATCGTAGCACCCTACCACCCATGGTGCCAGAGTACAAATCCCTCGATAGGCTGATGAGTACAAACTCCACAATTTTGATGGGTACAAACCCCCAACAAGGTTACCTGGCTCGCAACCCTCGAGTAGGGCATGATCACATTCCAACACCATATAGAGAATACCTCATACATACATTCATATAATCATCATTTTATCATCATATCATCATATAGTCTTTCAACTCACAAGACATGCATTGTATGGACCTTCAATTCCTCAAGAAACCATAACAGGACATTTTATCAAACACCTAAGTGTGTGGTGCTAATTCTAAACCATGCAATTCAAGAGTGAAATCATGCTAGGAAATTCAATATAAAAGCTTCAATAGGTACTTGATCACACTCTCAGGCAATAAACATCAAAACCCTTCATCAAACCCTTCAAGCCGTTTTGTTGTTGGAATCTTTATTTTTAAGAAATCGAAATTACTATGCCAAGGTTTTAGACAAAAAGGAAATAAAATTTTGATTATATTTTCGAAGAATTGATTGAGTTATTAACATGTGTTAGTTCACAATTGAATCAATTAAAAAATTTTAAAAAGACCTAAAGTTAGGGATTTGTCAATAGAAAAGGCCATTCGGGCCTATCTAAATAGATACTAGTTTTTTCTTCGGCAAATTGCCCGAGGCCTACGAAGTTCCTTAAAAACCTCTGCCTTCTTTAAAATAGAACCCAAGTACTCTCTTTCGGATTCAGGAAAAAACTCTCAGATTCATGGCTCAAAATAGAGTAAAATAGTCACAATTTCATAAGCCCAAACATAGTGTGCAGTGATTTTCATAATAGATGATACCCATGAGTAAACCAACTTTAAATCATGCAATTTTGAGGAAAGGAAAGCTTGTGCATCATGGGTGAAAGGAACCCACATACCTTAGCTTTGGAGATGAAATTGATGAAGATTGGAGATGGAGATTTGAAGCTTGAGTGCAATCCTTAAGATCCGTAAAGGGTTTTGTGTCTTGAATTTAGTAGATAAAATATTGGCTAAGTGATTGAATGAGTATTGGGGAATGTTTAGGATGATATGATGGTGAAAAATGGTTAAGTATAGATATTTTTACGTTTGGGGACACTTATGCCCAAGACTTAAAAGTCTTGCACAGCAAGAAAAATCACTGGACAGGAAATGTACATCTCCGCGTCACGGACAGGACGCGAAAGTTGGGTTTCTTCATCTGAGCACCCTTGGCGTGTCGCACCAGGGGCGCGAAAAGCTCTCTAGAATAGCATTTTGGAATTTTAAATTTTGATAAGGCCGCTCTAAAACGGGGTTGGTTCTTTTTCCCTTAATTTTGAAACTACCCAAAAAAGTGCCCAAAAACGTGCCTCGGAATGCTATAATTTTAAATTCCATATATAAAAAAATCCATTTACTATTTCAAAAATACGACTTCATATTCTTGTTCAGGAGGTCAAAATTAGGTGAAAAGAGGTCTAACCCCGATTTAAGAGCGAAAGATTAGCAATTATGAAATTCCAAAGTGTGATTTCCAGAGGAATTTTCACGACCCCCTCGTGACGTGCCCCTGTACATTTTGGGGACTCTTTTTTTTTAGTTCCATCCAAGACTTCTAAGTCTTGGGCCTAATTGTTCCCAAACGTGGTTTTACCCATACTTAGCAAAATTTCACCCTCATATCATCCTAAACATTTCCCAATACTCACTTAAACACTTAGTCATATTTTCACTCCCCAAACTCAAGTCCCAAACCCTCATCTCAAGCTAAGGTTCTCCTTCATGGTTCTTCTTCAAGCTTCAAGTCTCCATCTCCAATCTTCACCAAGTTCATCTCTAAGATAAGGTATGTGGGTCTATTTTATGGGTTCCTTTCACCCATGATGCCCAAGCCTCCTTTTACTCAAATTGCATGATTTAGAGTTGATTTACAAATGGGTCTTGCTTATTATGAAATTAGCTGCACACTATGCTAAAGTTATGTAAAGTTGTGACCGTTTTGCCATGTTTTGAGCTATAAATCTTTGATCTATTGTAATAGTTGACAAGGGATTATGATGTATGTTGCTTGAGGGTTTTGCAAGGTGTTGATTGGTGGTTTTATAGTGGATTTTCTTGCATGATTTCATTTCTATATTTCATGGTTTTATACTAGCATTACACACCCTCTAAGTGTTTGATAAAATGTCCGGATGTGGTTTCTTGAGGAGTTGAAGGTCCCAAGCATGAGATATGAGGTGAAAGACTATATGATGAAATAAGCTTATGTATATGATATACTCTATATAAAGTTTTGCATTAGACCATACCCGATCTGGGGGGATAAGAGCCCGGGTAACCATGATGGGGTTTGTACTCATCAACCATATGAGGGGTTTGTACTTCGCCACCATGTTGATAATGTATGATTATCATCAATCATGTGAGGGGTTTATACTACACAACCACCAAGGGGTTTGTACCTTGAATAGCTTGCTTGGTCTCTTCTACACATATGATATCTTATATGAGCATGAGTTACTTAAGCATGTTTTACTTAAGCATTGATCATATATGTCATATTGTTATATTATGTCTATTGCTTAATATTATGCATATTTGATATGATGACTATCTACTTTTGCATTACATCCTATATACTTAGTACATTCAAATGTACTAACGCATACTTTTGCCTACATGATATCACCATGTAGGAACTGGAGCCCAAGTTGATCATCCTCCCCCACGTGGCTAGTTTGGTGCTACTCAAGCCAGTTTGTGAGTCCGCCACTTCGGGGACCTTAGTCTACTCTCTCTTATTATGTATTAAGACACTCTTCTTTATGTTGTTTTTGACTATGAGGGTGAGCCCGGTTGCTTTGTCTTGGTCCCTGCTTTTATCTATGTAGTAGAGGTGGTTCTTGAACATGTTATGTATCTATGATATGAGTTTGACTCTTGTCTATTGGCTATGATATTGTGCAAGCTTTTCCCTTAGCCTCTTTGCCCTTATTCTTGCTCTTTAGTGTTTTTATATGCTTCCGCGACCAATGATGTATTACAAGTTAAGAGGCTTGTTTGGGGTTCCTTCGGGTTCCCATTTGTCGTGTCACGTCTAAGCCCTAGGCTTGGGTTGTGACAAATTTTGAATCCCTGAACAAGAATATGAAATCAGATTTTTGATATCACGCATGGATTTTAAGATATATAGAAATTACATTTTTGGGCACTTCTGAGACACATTTTAGGGCAGTTTTTGGTGTAGTTTCATTGATGATAGGGGCAAAGAGCCGCTATAGAGGTTCATCGGTTGGATAGATTGGGCTTAAGTTTGAAGAGGTTGATAATGGTGGTATTGTGGTTATTGATGGTTCAAAATCTTCATTGATTGAGGAGCAAAGAAAGATCTTGACCTCGCCTTGTTAGAATTGAACACCTTGGTGAGAGATAGTAAGGTAGAGGTTTTCTCCCAAGGGAGAGATGGAACCAAGGTAGGTTGTGTGTGCCTTGTTTGGGTGACTTGAGAGAGAAGCTTCTTGATGAGGCTCATAATTCTTCCTATTCCACTCACCCCAGTTCTACAAAAATGTATAGAGATTTGAGGGAAGTGTTCTGGTGGTGTGGTATGAAGAGAGATATTGCCAAGTTTGAATCTGTTTGCCATAATTGCCAACAAGTTAAAGATCAAAGGTCGGGTGGCCTATCCTAAGGTATAGAGGTTCCTACTTGGAAGTGGGGGGAACTTAACATGGATTTTGTAATTGGGTTACCTAAGACTTGAAAGGGTTTTGATTCTATTTGGGTTGTGTTTGATAGAATGACAAAGTCGGCTCATTTCCTACCGATTAAGACTACATATGGGGCTGAAGAGTATGGTAGATTGTACATTCATGAGTTGGTTAGATTGCACGGGGTGCCTTTGTATATCATATCGATCGTGGTGCTCAATTCACTTCACAATTTTAGAGATCCTTCCAAAGAGGTCTTGGTACCAAAAGCTTAGTACAGCCTTTCATCATCAAACAGATGGCCAAGTTAAAAGAACTATCCAAACTCTTTAGGATATTCTTAGAGCTTGTGTTTTGGAGTTTAAGGGTAGTTGGGATGATCATCTTCCGTTGATTGAGTTTGCTTCTAATAATAACTATCATTCTAGCATTAGTATGGCTGCTTTTGAGGCCCTCTACGGTAGACATTGTAGGTCCCTAATTGGATGGTTTGAGGTAGGGGAAATGACTTTGTTGGGTCCGAATCTGGTTATGGAGGCTATGGAGAAGGTAAGGTTGATTAGAGAAAGGTTGAAAACAGTCCAAAGTCATCAAAAGTCCTATGCCGATGTGAGGAGAAGGTATCTTAAATTTAAAGTTGGTGATTGGGTCTATTTGAAGGCTAACTAAAAAATGGATTTTTCCTTTACTTTTGGAAGACCCAATCACATAATGTTTCACCCATGAAGGGTGGTTCACTTTGGTAAGAAATGTAAATTGAGTCCAAGATTTATGGGTCCTTACAGGGTGTTGGGGAGGATTGGTAAGGTGTCCTATGAGTTGGAGTTGCCCAACGACGTGGATATGGTTCATCTGATTTTTCATGTGTCTATGTTGAGGAAGTGTGTGGGTGACCCAAGTACTATTGTGCCTCTTGATGTTTCGGGTGTTGTTGAAGACAATTTGACTTATGAAGAGGTTATAGTAGAAATTTTAGATAGACAAGTGAAGAGGTTAAGGGACAAGGAAATTGCTTTCGTCAAGGTTCTTTGGAGGAATCAACAAGTCAAGAATGCTATATGGGAAGCCGAGGTGGACATGCAAAAGCTATACCCCTATCTCTTCAATCCTACTCAAGCCTAAGGTACTAATTCTAAGTCCTCAATGTGATTTCAAGTCTTATATATCAACCCTTATGTCGTTTGAATGCATTCATGTTTATGTTAACAAGTTCATGGTGATTTTGACACTTATGTTGAGATTTTTAAAAATGATGTTTAAGTGCATTGTTGCATTCTTGATGGGGCTGATCTCTTCATGATTATCCTTCTTATGTATGTTTCTTTGACATTCGGGGACGAATATTCCCAAGGGGGAGATATTGAAATGACCCCAAAAGTGCCTAAAAATGTGCGTCGAAAGTGCCCGTAATTGTAATTTTCATATATCTCAATATCCATGCTTGATATCCAAAATCCGACTTCATATTCATGATCGGAGGAAAAATTGAGTGGGAATGGGTCTAACCCCAATTTAAGAGCAACCGTATCAAAATTTGAAATTCCAAAAAATGCAATTTCCATAGACTATCCGCGCCCCTGGTGCGACACGGCCAGGGCGCGAATCAGTGTTATTTTTGCCAGTTTTTGGTTGTTCGTTGGGTCTTGGTCCTAAGCCTTCCTATGCGTAAAAACACCTATATTTAGTCATTTTCAACCTCATATCATACAAGACATTCCCCAAACCTTCTCAAACACTTAGATAAATATTTCAAAATCAAGGGTCCCAATCCCATTCCGGATCTTAAGGAATTTACTCAAGCTTCAAGTTCTCAATCAGATCTTCATCAAGGAATTCTCCAAAGTTGGGGTATGTGGGTTTCAACTATTGGGTCCTTTCACACATGGTGCCTAATATTCCTTTTTACATAAATTGTATGTTTTTAAGTTGATTTACATATAGGTCCTACTTATTATGAATTTGAATATGAACTATGTTGGGGTTTAATTAAATGTTATGTTTAAGCATGTTTTGAGCTATGAACCTATGATCTATTTTGAGATTTGATGAAGGGTTTCAATGTATATTGCATGAGAGTATTACCTAGTGTTGGCGGGTTGATTTACTTCAAGGATTTTTGGATGACTTCACACTTCAATTGTATGGTTTTATACTAGCATTACACACCAGCCAAGTATTTGATAAAATGTCCAGTTAAGGTTTCTTGAGTTCTGAAGGCCTAATGCATGGTATATGTCACGCCCCAAAGTCCCGTTAGGGCGGACTAGCACCCGTCGCCGATAAGGCTCGGGAGAACCAACCTATATCTATAAGTTTTCTATGCATACTATAAGGGGTTTCTACGTTTGACATGCGTTTAAGACTATAAACAGTGATAACAAGCCAAAAAGAAATGCATAAGACTAGGCCGTTGGGGCCCCAGTGTCTATTGTACGAGACATGACTTCACTTCTCTTCACATGGTCTACAAAGCCTCTAAATATAGAAAAACCTTTGATAAGGGTCGGGACAGGCCCCGCCTCAACAAACTGTGCAATAAAAACATGTAAGCTCTAGACTGAATATCCTGTACTTCTACTGGGGAGATCTACTAGCACCTGTACCTGCAGCATGAAATGCAGGTCCCCCGTAAGGGACG
>JAOTQR010080389.1:0-40911 GCA_025774065.1 Solanum ossicruentum | reverse complement strand
CATGCACCTTAAGTTGTCTAGAGGCATAAGCTATCACCTTACCATTTTGCATCAAAACACAACCCAAACCAATTTGTAAGGTATCACAATACACAACAAACCCTTCTAACCCTCGGGGTAGAGATAAAATATGAGTGGAGACAAGTTTATCTTTCAAGGTTTGGAAACTCTTTCCACAATCATCGGTCCACAAAAACTTTGCCTTCTTTTGGGTCAACTTAGTCATGGGAAAAGCAATAAAAGAGAACCCATTCACAAACCTCCAGTAGTAACCCGCTAAGCCCAAGAAGCTCCTAATATCTGATGGAGTCAAAGGTCTAGGCCAATTTCTAATTACCTCCGTCTTCTTAGGATCGACTTTAATACCATCACTCGACACCACATGACCTAGAAAGGCAACCTCTTTCAACCAAAACTCATATTTGACATACAACTTCTCCTCCCTCAAGATTTGTAATACCACCCTCAAGTGATCCACGTGCTCCTCCTCACTATGGAAATAGATCAAGATATCATCAATAAATCCACCACAAACAAATCAAGGTAGGTTTTCAAGACCCTATTCATAAAATCCATGAAGATAGCCGATGCATCTTGGGGAAGTCACACTCCCTCACTTTCTCTTGGTGATACCCGGACCGAAGATCAATCTTAGAGAAATGACTAGCCCCTTGCAGTTGGTCAAAATGATCATCAATCCTTGGTAGAGGATACTTATTCTTGATGGTGACTCTATTAAGTTACCGGTAGTCAATACACATCCTAAGAGAACTATCCTTCTTCTTCACAAACAACACCGGCGCACCCCAAGGTGATTGTCTAGGCCTAATAAAACCCTTCTCCAATAAATCCCTCAATTGCTCTTTCAACTCCTTCAACTCCACGGGGGCCATACGGTAAGGGGAAATAGAAATGGGTTGATTATCAGGAAGAAGGTCTATACCAAAATCTATTTCTCTTTTAGGAGGAACGTCGAGAAGCTCATTAGGAAAGAGACAAGGTACTCATTTACGACCGGAACCGACTCTATAGGAAGGACTTTCGACTCAACATCCCTAGCCCTCACAAGATGATAGAGACATGCCTTAGAAATTAACTTTTAAGCTGTAATACAAGAAATAAATCTACCCTTGACCACCACATCATGACTCTCCTACTCAATAATGGGTTCATTAGGGAATTGGAATTTGACCCTATAGGTTCTACAATCAATAAAGGCATAATATACATGCAACCAATCCATCCCAAGAATGACATCAAAATCCACCATATCTAACTCAACAAAATCACAAGGCAATATTTTATGCAAAATGAAAGCGAGACAATTTCTATAGACCCTTCTAGCAACAATGGATGCACCAATTTGAGTAGACACCTCATAAGACTCACACAATGATTCAGGTTCAACATGAAACTTTTTGGCAACAAAAGGAGTAACAAAAGAAAGAGTGACATTCGGGTCTATCAATGTATACACATCCAAATCAAAGACTTTTAACATACCAGTGATGACATCATGCACCTCATCTACCCTTTGCCTCCCTTCAAGAGCATAGAACCAATTGTGCCTTGGGGCACCAATTTGTTGACTTCCCCTTCCTAAAGGAACCACAGTTGCACCTCAGCCATGTGGAGGACCATCTCTAGCCTTGTTGTGATTATGAGGACAATCAATCTTCTTGTGACCCAGTTCTCCACAACTATAGCAAGCATTAGTGTTCCTTAAACATGGGCCATCATGGCCTCTACCACATCTTAGGCACATAACATTAACACCACACCACCACCACCTCTGGCATTTGGGTTATCATTAGCAAACCTCCTAATAGGAGTATGGGAAGACACTTGGCCTTGATGAAATTGGACACTCTTCGGACCTTGGAACCTATCTTCAAAATGGGCCCTCTTGGCATCATTACCCCTTCTCTTTCTCACTTTTCCCCCTCCAATTGTTCCACATAAGTCGTGAGACGGGACAAATCCATATCACCAATCAACATGGCGGCATGACCCTCCCCATTCACCAAATCGAATACACCCATCACAAACTTATTCTTCCTAGACCTTAGATTGGCCACCAATTTTGGAGCATATTTAGAGAGTTGGTTGAACTTAAGGGCATACTCCTTCACACTCATGGACCCTTGCTTCAAATTCATGAACTCCATCATTTTGGCCTCCCTTGGCTTAAGTGGGAAGAAGCGGTTGAGAAAGGCCGCCTTAAACTCCATATAAAGAATCATATTGTCTTTCCCCTTCTCCTCCTTCCATTGAGCAAACCATATTTGGGCCACCCCTTTGAGTTGGTAAGCCACCAACTTTGCCTTCTCTTCCGATCTAACACCCATAACAGACAACACTTTGTACACTTCGTCAAGAAATTCGGAGGATCTTCATCTACTTTAGACCCATAGAACTCTGATGGGTTCATCCTCATGAAGTCCTTTACCCTAGATGCTAGAGTAGGAGCATGAAGGGCTTGGTCCCCTTGGTTGATTTGATTCGACATAGCCTGTGCTAACATGGCAATAACATCCCGAAACTCTTCATGAGCCGTTTGTTCTTCGGGTGTACAAGCTCTTCTTCCTCCTGGGATAGGCATGATCTAGCATATCAAAGAACATTCGTTAGGGGAAAAACCTTACCTTCACTTCTACAGCATGACATAATCAAGAAGAAGGGAAACACTTCCTAAAATGCCTCATAGCCTCTTACTCATAGTTGTGATGCACTTCACACCAATGAATAAGGCTCTAATCGATGCGGTGTATTGGATGCCAAGGACCATTCACAACTTAGTGCTCTGATACCAAGTTTGTCACAATCCAAGCCTACGGCCTAGACGTGACATAGTGAATGGAAACTCAAAGGGACCCCAAATAAGCCTCTTAGCATATCATTTACATATCCTTGGTTGCGCAAGCAATTAAACACAATAAGAGAATAGAAATAAGGATGAAGGGACTAAGGGAAGCCTTTCATAGCATAAATCATCTAAGAGTCAAACCTTAAAGAATAATTACATAACTTGTCCAACAACTCCTCTAGCATAGATTGGCCGGGGCCAAGACAACTTTCCGAGCTCACCCTTTTGATATCAAGCACAACATAAGGAAATAGCAAAAGTAAGAGTGAAAAGCTACTGCCCCCAAACTTGAGGACTCACCAATAGCTTATCTTCAAAGTAGTCAACTAGGCACGGGGAGGATGATCATGAAGGGCTCCGGTTCCTACATGGTAACATCATGTAGGCGTAGAGTATGTGTAATGTACTAAGTATGTAGGATACAATACAACAAGAGATAGGAAACATAATAAAAGTGCGCGCACACACACACATACACACACACACACCACACACACACACATATATATATAAGCAAGAGATGGTATACTAGCAACATGACATGCATGATCAATGCTTGGAAGGTGATTGAGGTATCTACCCCTCAACTGGTAGTGCGAGCCTAGCACCTCTGACAAGGTGGTTAAGGTATATACCCTTCAATATAGTAGTATGGGCCTAGCACCACCCGAGATCAATGTATATACTCCTCAACATGGTAGTACGAGCCTAGCACCCCCCGATAAGGTGGTCAAGGTATATACCCCTCAATATGGTAGTATGGCCTAGCATCCCTTGACAAGGTGATTGAGGCACCCCTCAACAAGGTGTGGTCAACTTGCAATACTATAGATACTTTTCATGAAATGAACACATTCATACATTACTTTCATCATCATAAAGCCACTTAACTGGAGTAATCTATTATAGGAATCATCCTCTTGAAATCAAAGAGCTATTTCAACGATTCCCATCTTTGTAGTTCGAAAGAAAGAGAATTGCCTCTTATTCGTACTCGCTCGCCTATGAACGAGGTAGGTGTTATAACTCATTAGCCATGCAATAAACCTTCAATAACTCAAGAACCCTTAATCAAACATTTTATCATAACCCTTGGTGGGTGTGTAATGCGAGTTCAAAATCATGCATTTCAAGAGTGAGATAACGTAAGAAAACTTAATGTAAATCAACCCCCCAACTCTTGGTAATACCCTCATGCAATATACATAGAAATCCTTCATCAAATCTCAAAATAGATCATAGATTCATAGTTCAAAATATGCTTAAACAGTCTCACTTTTATAAAACCCCAACATAGTTAATAATCAATTCATAATAAGAAATACCCATAGATAAATCAACTTGAAATCATGCAATTTACTCAAAAAGGAAGGTTGGGCACCATGGGTGAAAGAATTCAATGGTTGAAACCCACATACCTCAACTTTGGGGATTTCCTTGATGAAGATTTGAATAAGAACCTGAAGCTTGAATAAATTCCTTAAGATTCGGAAATGAGTTTAGAACACTTGATTTTGAGTGAAATATTTAGCTCACTATTTGAGAGAGTTTTGGAGATTGTCTTGAATGATAGGGGGTTGAAAAATGATTAAGTTTAGGTACTTTTACGCATAGGAAGGCTTAGGTCCACTGCCTCAAAGCCCAAACCAAAGTAAGAAAAACTGGCAAAAACATATATAGGTCTGCACCCTGGCCGCGTCATGCCAGGGGCACAGAAACCTCACTATTTTTCGTAACTTTGGAAAATCAAATTTTGATACGATTGCTCTAAAATAGGGGTTAGACCCATTTTTCACTCAATTTTCCCCCTTATCATGAATGTGAAGTCATATTTTTGATATCACGCACGAATTTTGAGATATATAGAAATTACAATTACGGGCAATTCCGAGGCATATTCTCGGTCACTTTTTGGGGCGTTTCACGTGTTATGTCAATCGTCTTCTTTCTAGCCCTGTCCTCCTCATCCCGTAGGTACTTAGACACAATCCTTCAAATATTAGTGGTCACCGATCGAGTCACTTATATATCAATCTTTTTGTTCTTTGGGACCCCGACCTGCTTGCATAAGGCTGTAATAAGACTCGGGAAGGGAAAAGAAGCTTGCTCCTATTTAGCTCTGGAAAGGATCTCTGAGGCAATGATTTATCCAAGATTCAGCTCCTTTTTGTCCAGATTCAACCCACTAATGCGACTTTAGCATGATGGAGTATAGACTCATTTTGAGAAGGCATCAAACTATTGCTAATGAACCCAAACCAGAAACACACAGGTATATTGAGCTCCTTCTTCTCAATGATTGCCCCCTCCTTCAACCATAAGGGGGTTGCAATTCCAATCAGTGGAGCTAACCATGGTTTCATATCTTGAAAAGTTTAGAGCTACAATATATCATTCAAGAAGCTTCGACTCCAGACTATGCAACTCAAAGCATTATTAATTATAGTGTCCCTACATGGAACTTGCACACCCCAAACCTCTACAACATCTAGGGGATTGCTTGTTTTTAATTTTATTATGTAAGTGTTCAATTATGTCTTCTTAATTCATAATTCCTGCATCTACACATAGTATGACAAGCTAAATCTACAACTAGGATTGTGGGAACCATGAAGAACTAAAAAATTAAAACTTGATAACTCACAATTCTTAGAAGGTGTACATTTATGTATTACTTAACTCTCTTCGTTTTACATGTTTTCTAGTGGTGGCCTGCATAAGAACCCCCTAGTGTTACTGACTGGACCAAGGTAGTAATGAATAGGAAAATAGATTAATTAATAGGATTTAATTGATGTGTTCTCATCTAATCAATCAAAATGGGCCAATGGGAGGTTGTACTGGGACTAATAGGTAATGGTTAGTAATGAACACTATGAATTGGGCTAAGTCATATAGTGAAATTCACCTCTCACCTTTGACTAAAGGGCTTGGTGAACATAAATTACCGTCCTGCATGCTATAAACTAGAAAAGAATTAGGTTATCTAATGATATTGAGTTGGGGAATTATGGGGAACACAATACCCTAGTTTCTCTCTATTATTGACTTCTTGTGATAGTTACTTTTATTTTCTCATTGATTACTGCAAACCTGCCCCACCCCCTTGGGGGTATTCAGTTGGTTAATTATTCGAATTGTATATTGGTGAATTCTCTTGAGTCCACATATTCCCTGTGGGTTCGACCCTAACCTTGTTTAGGTTATATATCTTGGCAACGACCTCTTTAGTCTCTAAAAAGGAGGTGTAACTTGGGCGACACAGTTGGGCGCATCGTTAAGTGTACTTAGGCAGTCAAAATGACCATCGCCTGCTGTGACCGGTAAGGCCCCTCATCCATTTATCAAACTTTGGCAATTTTCACAGGTCACATGGATGAATTGCACGTACTAACCCACAATAACACATCAATACAAGCTTAACCATTGGCTATCACTATCACATGGTTTCAATGGCTATACACTTGATCAAATGTTGACTTGCCCTTAAGAATGTCGTTACCCAATCTGTTATAGGGCAAGTTCGTTCACTTAAAAGGGATGAGGGGTTACACAGACTTCACTCTTAGCCCATAGAAACAATCAATTTAGTAGGCAAGCGAATTATGAGAAAACATTTATATGGTCATGGTCTATTTTAAATTGAACACATTCAAGCATCTATTCAAGCACAATATTCAGGGTCCAACCCACAAACTAATCAGCAAGGGGTAAGAAACCCTCCATTCATGACTCTAACCCAACTCATTCATACCCCCAATTTCGACATTCATAGAGAGATATCAAAACCTAAAATAAATCATACAAACATGCAACACAAGGTTCAAAGGAAACTCTAAACTCCTACCCAGGTGAATCTCTCAAGAATTTCAAAGTATAAAGTATGATTTTCACATCAAAAACCCTGATCAACTTCACAAACAATGGTTACTTCAAGGAACTAGAACTAGGCATCAAAATCATACCTGTTATCAATGAGACATAATAAAAACCTTTGGTTATGTCCTTGATGATTATACCCAACTTCTTGGTGAAAAGTTTCAAAGAAAACAAGGGAATGGGATATTGGCGTGCAAAGAAAGAGAAAAGGAGGGAAGGTGGAAGTGAAAGGGCCAAGGAATTTGAATTGCCTTATGCAGGTTGGTGAGTGTGAATGTTCAGTAAAATTGAACCTACCTTATGTAGGTTGGTGAGTGTGAATGTTCAGTGACATCAAACCACAATGCGTAGCACACTTCGTGCAGTGCTAAACATGCTAGGGATCTCCCTTTTTCATAGTGAGTTTACCTTGCCTTCTACCCTAAGGAGCGGTGAAACTCATGAGCGCTAACTGGGATTGGCGATTCGCTAATTAGACCTTTGGTTCACAAAAAATCTACTGCACTTCCAGGGTCACCTCTCAACAAGAAAAGCAGTCAAATTGATCATCGCCCTTATGGATCGGCAATACGCCAAGTGGTTCTCCTTGGTCACCCTTTTTCAACTTGCCACTCCCTTTTTCTTGTCAACCCTATGCAATTCAACCCCTATTATTTAAATGAAAATGCAGTAAAATACTCACCTTGGGTTGCCTCCCAAGCAGTGCTTTAGTTAACGTCGTGGCATAATATTATCTCTTCAATTCAAGTTACTGTCGAGTGGCCCATAATTGACAATACCCCTGGATCATCTCTCAGTTTTAGAGCTTCACAAATATTGAAGACAACCTCCATGTCATTCATCTAAGTTTCAAGTCTCTACTTTCCACATCAACCACATCTTGCACTGTAGATAAGAATGGTCTCTCTAAAATGATAAGCACATCCATATCCACCTCACAATTAAAAATCACAAAATCTGCAGGGAGAATAAATTCATCTACCTTCACCAACACATTGTGTAGAGTTCCCACTGATCTCTTGATAGACCTATCTACCATGAGTAGCTACAATGTAGTTGGTGAAGGGGTTTCCAGACCCAGTTCCTCAATAATTGCTAGGGGCATGAGATTTACGTTTGCCCCTAAATCATAAAGAGCTCTACTAATCTTTGAAGCTCCTATCATGCATGGAATGGTGAATACCCCTGAGTCATCCTTCTTCGTCACCCGCTTTTGTGTCAAGATATACTGTAGTGTGAGACACTTCAACTATCTCACATTCAAGAGTCCTTTTCTTTGTCACCAATTTCTTCATGAACTTGGCATATCCAGGCATTTCAATTAATGTTTCCATAAGGAAACATTTATTAACAAGAAATTGGACATAGAAAGAAACTTTTGAAATATAGCATCCTCCTCTTTCTTCTTCAACCTTGGTGGGAATGGAGGATTCACTTTGACATGAGGTGCCTTCGGCATCATAGCTGGACTTGAGTTTTAAGGGATAGTGTTCTTGGCTTTTGCAGCATTGTCCCCATTTTTCTCTATCTTATCATTCTCAAGGTTGTCGATAGCATCATCACCTATAATTTGAGCCTCTTGCTCATCATTCTCAACAACAATCATATCTTCTTTCTCTTTTACCTCTTACTGACCTTCAGCAACAACCAGTGACAGTTTAAGGACTTCAATCAGCTTTCCACTTTGAGTAGTAATAGCCAAGCACTGCTGATCATTCCCTTTTGGATTAGCCACTGTGTCATTGGGTAGACCTCCTTTAGAATACTAATTCAAATGAGCTGAAATATTTCCTGATTGAGTCTCTAAATGCTTAATTGATGTCGAATGAGACGTCAGAGTTTTACTCAACTGGGAAAAATCAGACTTCATTTCATTTAATACCTTGTCCAAAGCCTCTACCTTACTCAAAATTCATGAAAGCATATCCTTGGTTCGAGAATAATCTTGATTAGTCACTGGTTTAGCAGCCTTCTCTCTATCATGTGGTGGTATGTTCCTGTCCCGATCACGATTCAGCCATCCCCTAGCTTGAGGTTAATCAATCCATGCTTGATCTTGCCCTCCGGAGTTGTTGTTCCAACCTTGATTCCCTAGTGGCCTTTGAAAAGCTAGTCGAGAACCCACCATTTGGTTACTCATATAATGACATTCTTCATTGTAAACACCTTCAAATGGTGCACCTTTAAGCAACACCTCTCCGGTAGCTCCCACAGCATTCACACTCTTGCAATTTCCTCCAATAACATGCTTGGTCAACAAATCAAGCTGAGCTAACATCTTACATATCTTCTCATCCCTTTCTTGGTCTTTAGCAAGCTGCTCCTTAGTAGGACCTCTATGGCTTAAAGAGAGTACATCATCTTTTGTGTACCATACTCTATTAATTTTATCATGCCATCCAAGTGGTTACTAGCTTCAATGAATGCTCTATTAATTTTTGTCATGCCATCCAAGAGGTTACTAGCTTCTGTGAATGATTGTGTCACTAGACCACCTCTAGCTAGTCGATTAGCCAATCTTTTGTTTGTAGCATCAAGACTCACATAAAAGTATTTAAAAGCATATAGTTCGAAATCCATGGTTAGGGCACTGAAGCAAGAGTTTTCGAAGCCGGAGCCATGTTTCATGTAATAGCTCACCCTCTAGTTGCTTAAACATCTCCATACTTTTTTCTCAATTTAATCATCTTTGAGGGAGGAAAAAATCTCTCTAAGAGTATAGTTTGTAGCTCCTCCCACAAAGTAATGTAATCACGAGGCAACACTACTAGCCACCTCAATGCCTCTCCGATGATGGAAAAAGGAAATACCCTTAGTCGGATAGCCTCCTGGCTTACTCCCTTGAAGTTGAATGGGAGACATACATCAACAAAGTTCCTCAAGTGTTCATGAGGATCTTCATGGCCGAGCCCACCGAACTGTCCCTTCAGTTGGAGGAGTTGCAACATGGTGCTCGTCACATGGAAATTAACTCCCCTGACCAATAGGGGTAGTCGGATAGCACAGGTGCTTCAAACCTGATCCTAATTAACATCTTTCATCCCATTCATGTCCCCGACATTCTCACCATGAATGGTTCCATCATCCTCCATTGTTACACCTAGTGTCCAACAACAAAAACAATAAGAAAATAGTCAAAAGAATTCTAACTACAAAAACAATGCTCAATAAACACTTCCTATATGAACACGTTGACATCCCCGGCAATAGCACCATATTTGATGTCACTCATTCTAACTATGCAAAGGCAGAAGGGGCAATCATGATCAATATAATAACCCAACTTTAGAGGTTGGGGTCAATCCCATAGGAAACTGTTGTTCATGGCGAAAGTGACTCGTTGAACCAAGTAATTGTAGTATCTGGGGGGTTGCAATAATCAAAATAAAGTTAAGCTAACAAGTTCTAATTGTAAAATCAAGTAACTATCAAGGGAAAATGTTGGGTATCTGCAAATGTGGGAAATAATCTAACAAAAAGGGTCTAGATACTTGACTATATGAGTTGATGTTGAGTGAATAGGCTAGGTTGTTTGTAACCCAAATCACCTATGATATATGAGTGTTTCACATGAATTAGCTAAGATATCACAAGCAGACCATCGAGGACATGCTTGGCCTAAGAAGTTGAGAAAAACACCTACTACCTTGGCCATTAAATCCATAAATATGGATATCAACTGAAAAGCCATAAGGTTTTGGTCATTAATATCATTCCACACTCTAATAATCTCAGCTACAAAACAATCAGAGATCTAAAAGCAAAACCCCAATTGCAACCTTGAGATTCCTAAATTAAACTTAGGAGCAGATATAAATTCACCCAAATCATCTACAGATAAGTCAAGATATCACAAACCTAATTGGTAAACTAAAGACCCATATCAAAAGCACACACCTAATATGGGGCTTTTAACCACTCATGCTAGAAATTAAAGATTGATTACCATACATAGTAGCAGAAGTCATGGATAAAAAGATTGAGTACAAATTAGTGGTTATCACTAGCTAATCCTCTCCAATTTGATGCCCAAAAACTTCAAAACCTAGCCTCCCTTGTACTCTAAGAAGAAAGTTCTATGTAATACTATTATAGTGTAATTGTTTTGATATGAAATGAAGAGATGATATATAATGTCCTTTCTAAAATTGCTTATATACTCCATGTAAAAAGTGTGGAAATTTACGCTGCGAAATGCTATTTGGTGGTCAAGGGCGACCATCGCCGAGCACTCCAGTGATGCGCCAAATGTTCACTTGACCGCGTTCTTGTGCATCTTTATGAGGCTTCTACCACTGCAACATTAGGCGATGACTTTTTGCCCCGCCTATCCAATTCAGTGATGTGCCAAAATATTCTTCATATCACCTTTCTGTCAGTGTTTTAGGGCATTGGGTGCTGCAACTTTAGGCGATCACTTGTGCACTTCGACATCTCATTGAGTATGCTTTTGTGACATCTATCCTGACCGCACTCTTGACTTGACGAAGAACCTTGTTTGTTGCATAGTTAGGCAATCTCCTTGAGTGTTCGATGGATCCTCGAGGATGTTGACGATATCACTTTTCACCGCCTTTTAGTACTTTTACTCACTTTCAAAGATTCCAACAAGACTTGCCCTTTTGCACACTTGGAACTCCATTTCCTTTCATGGCCCATGCATGTTGGAATTACTAGCATAGTAAGGGCAATATTTCTTTGCAATTTATCCCCAAAATGTGCCCAGAATATGGACTCCTCAGAATATCATCGGGTCCGATCACTCTCCCTCTGTTCATCCTACTAATAGCTCATCTAACTTCCTCAGTTCTTAAGCGCCTGCAATATCCAAAATCTCGATGACTATTAGAGTATGCCAAATCACCCAACTCAGTATCGTTGTCCTCATTTTCGTTTAAGAGTTTATAAAAGTAATCTTGCCACCATACCTTAATAGATGTCTCATCCACCAACACCTCACCCATCCTCATCCTTAATGCACTTCACTTAGTTTAAGTCTCGAGTTTTTCTCTCTATCTCTCTCTCTCTCAAGCCTATACAATCTCTTGTCACTGTCTTTTTCACCCAACTCAACATGCAAATGCTCAAATGCAGCTGTCTTGGCATTCGTCATCGTCGTCTTAGCTTCTATTTTTTCCGTCTTATATATATCCTTAAGCCTTCACTTTTCATCTTCATCCCTAAATTCCAATCACTTTGTATATGCAGTCTTCTTTTCTTTCACTTTTCCTTGAACTTCTCCACTCCACCAATCACCTTGACATCCACCAAAAATCCATCTCGAAACCCCTAGCACCTCGGTGCTACCTTTCTAATGTGACTGGCGATGGTATCCCACATGGTGTTCAAATCTCCACTACTACTCCAAGCCCCAAATTATTCCCCCATCTCCCAAGAAAGGATAGGAGTTAGGCCACCCCATCTAATCCTCGGCTGGGCAAAAATCTCGTATTCCTCTTTCCTCTCCTCATCTCTAAATCCATCATTAGAAGCCTATGTTGAGTGGAAATGTTTTCACTCAAAATTACCTTGCAATTATTACACAGTCTTCTATCACTTTTTTGGAGGAGTAAGTAATCAATCTAGGCCTTAGCTACTATACTACGAAAGGTAACCAAGTAATTTTCTCTCTTCGGGAAACATAAGTTAGAAATAACCAACTCAAAGGCTTTAGCAAAGTCTAAGAGAGAGATCCCACCTCCATTCCTCTTCCCAAAACCATAGCCTCCATGGACATCATCAAAGCCACTAGAAGTAGCACCAATATGCTCATTAAAATCTCCCCCCCCCCAATGAAGATCTTTCCTGTGTTTGGTATACTTCTCACAACCTCATCCAAATCTTCCTATATTCACAATATCATTACCGACCACAAGTTTAATAGACATCATCCTATCATTAATCCTCCTGACCTCAACTATATACTCCTTAAGGTGATCTACTAGGATACCTACTCCATTTCTATCCCGAGAGCTACCCAAGTACCAAAATTTAAACCCATCTACATCTTGAGCTTTGGTACCTACCCATCTGGTCTCTCAAACACATGCTATATTAATTTTCTCCTCTTAAGACTCTTTATTAACTCTATGGACTTCCCAGTAAGTGATCCTATGTTCCACGACCCTATTCTCAACCTAAGTAAGCCCTTTCCACTCTTACCACTACTAGTCCTAGCCTTCGATCCTAATAGATAACGTGACCCTAGTCCACCATCAGATCTCAAGGCTACTAAACTACACTAAGAACCACTAATTTAACAAATTTTAAATGATAAAAATAAACAACCTCACATTTTGAAGATGATGATGGGGATCCTCCGAAGGTAGCCCTGTGAATAGTTTGCAGTTTTGGAGCACTTGGAGCAATCCACTCGATACTGTGAACTTAGTATTTGACGGTAAAGGAGGTAGTATTATGGCACTGGTAACGTCCATAGCCATAGGATTCTATTGATATTGATTCCATCCATAAGCATTTTCATTGAAGTCCCTAAGTTGTGGCCTGTTAGCCCTTTGCTGTGGATTCTCCTCTCTTCCCATATCCTCATTCGTTTTCATATCCTCTTCAACCTCGATATCCTCAATCACTTGAGCCATTCTTCTTGGTAGTCGATGAATCTCCAAATCGAATGGAGCTAAGGGATTGCCTTGGCTCCTTGTGTTGGGCATACAACCTAGTATACCCTGCAAATAAGATCAAACAATAAAAACAAAAACAAAAGTAAAATAAATGAGATTCTAGAAATCAATATTAGAACTAACTAGTAGTGAAATGAAGTCAAAACTTAGTCGTATTCCCCAGTAATGGTGCCTTAATTTTATGATGACAACATCTGGTGTTCACGCTTCAATAAGAAAGCGGTTGTTGTCAGCAATTAACCTAACCGAAGGTTAGGTTCGACTCCACAGGGAATACAGGGCTTGACTACAAAACTTCACTACTAATCATTTCAAGTATCAATAACTAAAATCTCTAAATGAGGGAGAGGGGTTTTGTGATTCAAAAACAAAATAAAACAAACACTAATTATAATGCGAGGAAACACTCAATTTTGGGGATAACTTGGGAATTGTATACCCCCATGGTTTGTCGACTCGATTACCTAAATTAACATAACTCCAACTGGTGATTTGCATGTAGGATCGTAACTTAGGTTCTTCAAGCCCTCTTGTGAAGGTGAAGGTCAAATTTCACTATGTGCTTGATCGGCAACCATGGTGTGCCAACTAAGTGCTACCTATTGCCCCAGTCAACCTCCCCTTTGTCAAGCTTGGTTAATTAGATGAGAATACATCAATCGAATTCTGTCATCTATTTTCCTTTTCCTATTCGTCACTACCTTGGTCAGGATCGTGATAGTGGGCCGAGTTTGGTATTGGCCAGCACCAAACAATAATAATCATGAAGGGAAACAAACAATACATGCAAACCCCCAATCATAGAAATGCAATAAACCTAGGGTATTTCAAGTCAACTACTTATGGTTCCCACAATCCCAAGTTGTGGGTGCTTAGCTACTCATGGCTAAGCAAAACAAGCAAAAATGCACATAATAGACATAGTTGAGAGTTTTACTAACACAATGAAAAGTGAAGACACCACAAGTTGCAAACCAATAGGCTTGATTGTTCAACAATGAGTACAACGCAAGATTTATAATCCCCAAAATGGGTTTTCCAAGAGAACAATAAACTACTCTAAAAAACTAAGAAATGATTCAAAAAGTGATTCTAGAATGTCTCATCATCAAACTCTTGATAAAAATCTAACTTAAACAATATATAGTATTGACAAAATAACCCTAGAATTTACACAAAAAAGACAGCTGACAGCTGATAAGTCTCGCAGTTACGACTCGTAGGATGACATACGAGTCATAGTCGGGGTCTTGTATCAGATTCTTAACATCTTGGACTAAACTGGTATGAACCATAGGTACGATTCATTGCTTGAGCTACGACTCGTATGTTCCTCTCGTAGTCTTGGCCTTCAAGTTTTTGGTCCAACATGTTGGCTCTCTGATTCTTTCTATGAGTCCACCTATACGAGTCGTAGTGAGGCTTACGACTTCTATGATGGACTCGTAGCTTAGGCTATGACTCGTACATGTGAGCGTATGTCCTAAGCTTTAGCAAAATCTGCAACTTTTCTTCAAAATCATGCCAACCTAACTTTTCTGCAAGATTAACACAAAAATACATCAAAAACACAAAATGTCGCTTTAAGAACTCACAAAATCCCTTCTTTCAGGCACCAAATGTGTTGTATTTTGATCGCACACCATTACACCTTCAAGTAAACCCAATCTCTAACATTAAACACAGGCTCCTTTCTCCTCACATAAGAGTAGGACTTTTTTCTACTTTGGGATGTCTTCAATCTTTCTCTTGTAAGTCTCACTTTCCCTATGGCATCCATAACGAAATCTAGTCGAATCAAAGCAATTTCCCCAACTTCAAATCATCCCTCTAGTGACCTACATCGCCTTCCTATGTTTGAATCATTTTTTTGGCTAGCCCATTGGTTTGAGGATGGAATGTGGTTCTTAACTTCACTTTAGTACCAATATCTCTTTGAAATATCTTCCAAAAGTGGGAGGTAAATTGAGTACCATGATCCATAATTATGGATAATGGAATTTATACAACCTCCAACTCCTAGATATATAACATGGCATAACCCTCGGCACCAAAGCAATCTTAAATGGCAAGAAATGAGCAGATTTCATCATTCGATCAGCTATTACCCATATAGAATTACAGTGCCTTTTGGCCTTAGGCCGGCCCACTACAAAATCTATATTAATTTCTTCCCTTTCCTAGGAGGAATCTCAATGTCTTGAGAGAAGCCACCCGGTCTTGGGTGTTCCACTTTAACTTGTTGACGATTGGAGCACTCAACCATAAATTTAGCAATTTCTTTCTTCATTTCATTCCACCAATATATTTTTCTCAAGTCTTTATAAATTTTAATGGAACTGGGGTGAAAGAATAGGAAGAATTGTGAACCTCTTGCAATATCAAGTTTCTCAAACTATCAACATCTGGCACACATAATCTCCCTCGATAACGAAGCACCCCATCTCCACCTTTTGATAAGACATCTATCTTCCCTTCTTTACCAAGGCGTTCAATTTATATCAAGGAGGGATCAAGATCTTGTTTAGACTTAACATCCTCAATCAATGATGATTCAAAACTACTCACCACCATTTTCAGCCTTACTAAACTTTACTCCCAATCTAGCCAATCTGTGTACTTATGTTGCCAATTCCTTCTTCCCCTCATTGTCATGTTGTGAGACACTACCTATGACATTCTACTAAGTGCATCGACTACAACATTTGCCTTACCCGGGTGATGCTCCGCACTCATATCATAATCTTTAAGAATTTCTAACCACCTCTTTTGACTTAAATTATGATCTCTTTATCTAAGCACATTTTAGAGACTCCTATAATCGGTGAACACATCAACATGAACCCTATACAAGTAATGACGCCAAATTTTCAATGCAAACACAATGGCTGCTAGCTCAAGAGACTGTGTTGGATAGGTATTCTCATGTACATTTAGTTGCCTTGAAGAATAAGAAATTACCTTACCATTTTTTCATCAACACATACCCCAACAAATTCTTGAGGCATCACAATATACAACAAACCCATCGGTAATTTCCGAGAAAGTAAAAATTAGAGTCGAAGTCACCTTATCCTTTAATGTTTGGAAGCTTTTCTCCACTTATTCGTCCAAAAATTTCACTTCTTTTTGGTCAAGTTAGTCAATGGAGATGATACGGAGGTTAACCCTTGAAGAAATCTTCTACAATACCCCCACTAGACCTAAGAAACTCTTAATATCCATAGGAAGCAATGGCCTTGGCCAATTTCTAACTGCTTCCATCTTCTTGGGGTCAACATTTATCCCTTCACCGAACAAAATATGCCCAATAAATGCAACATCTTTCAACTAAAATTAACATTTGTCAAATTTGGTTAACAAGTTCTCACCTCCCATGGTTTGCAAGACCACCCTGAAATGCTCTTTCTGATCTTCTTCTTCTTGCAAATAAACCAAAATATCATCAATGAACACCACTACAAACATATCAAAGTATGGATTGGACATCCTACTTATAAGGTCATAAAGATAGTCGGTGCATTAGTTAATCCAAAGGACATTACTACAAAATCAAAGTGTCCATATCTTGTCCGGAATGCGATCTTGGGAATGTCATATTTCCTAACCCTCAATTGATTATAGCCGCCTCAAATCAATTTTGGAAAAGTGTTAGCCCCTTGTAATTTATCACATAGGTCATCGATCCTTGGGTGTATACTTTTTTGGTTGGTCACTTTGTTGAGTTGGCAATAGTCTATACGCATTTGAAGTGATTCATCCTTCTTCCTTACAAACAATACCAAGATACCCCATGGGGACCTACTAGGTCTAATAAATCCCTTCTCTAGCTAGTCCTTCAATTGTTACTCCAATAGGGCCATTTTATAAGGAGGATTGATATAGGTTGGGTGTTGGGCAAAAGATCTATACCAAAATCTATCTCCCTTTTGGGAGGAACACCGGGCAACTCTTTGAGAAACACATTGAGAAACTCATTGAATGTGGGAACTGACTCTAGAGACAGACTTTCAGATATGACATCTCTAACCCTTACCAAATTATAGATACTCCCCTTAGAAATTAGTTTCTAGATTTAACATAGGAAATAAATTGACCTTTACATGAAGAACTACCACCCTTCCACTCAAGAGTAGACTCATTTGGAAATTGGAACTTAGCAATATGGGTTCGATAGTCTATGGAAGCATAAGAAGCATGTAACCAATCCATCCTAATTATGACATCAAAATCTATCATAGATCACAATGAATGACTTTGTGCATGTGGACACGGGATAACCTCTATAGACTCTTTGTGCAAGAATGGACTCGCCAACGGGATTACTAATTTTAAAAAGGCTTAACTAGAGTTTTCGAAGATGCATGAAATCTATTAGCAAGAAATGGTTTGACAAAAGGCAAATGTGCTCCCAAATCTAGAAGTGCGTAAGCTAAAAATCACAAACTTTTAACATATCAGTTACCACATCCGAGGCTTCTTCAACCTCTTGACAACCATGAACAGCATAGAGCCTATTAGCTTTGGAGCTCCTTGTGCTTGTCCATCTTTACATTGATTTTTTTCATTTCCACTCCTATAATCCTTCCTATGATGGCCGAGCTTTCCACCTTTGAAGCAATCATAGGAACCAACTAGACATTTACCCTTATGGGGCTTCACACACTTTTCACAATTTGGAGAAGCTTGTGCACTCATTCCTCCTTGGGGCTTTGGGTTAGTCCCCTTAAATTTGTTGCACTTAGAAGGAGGAGTATTAGTTGACCCTTGATTCCCTTGCTTGTGACAACCTTGAAATTTACGATGGCCACCACTCCCTTTAGTGAAGAATCCACCACCATCCATTCTAGCTTGCTTAGACTCCCAAGGCCTTTACCTCAGTTTCTCATCTTCAGTTTGTTCCGCAAAGGTCATTAGTGGGAGATATCCATTTCTTTGATTATCATTGTTCTTTTGAATTCCTTAGAGACCAAATCTGAGTTATCGGATATGAATTTACTCATTCTATCCTTTGGATCCGATACCAAGAATGGAGAATACCTAGAGATCTTTGTGAACTTGAGAGAATACTATCTCACACTCATATGCCCTTGATTGAGGTTTAGAAACTCTTTCACTTTAGCCTTCCTCAACTACAATGGAAAATACCTATCGAAAAAGGCTGCAAGATAAGCCTTCTCCTATGATAGAACACCCATGATGGCTACAATTCTATAAGCCTTCATCATGAAATTTAAGTGTGTCCTCATCAACTTTTCATCCATGAAACTTTGGCGGGTTCATCCTCATGAAATCTTGAATTCTTGTTGCTTGGGTAGGTGCTTGAGGAGCAATAACAACCTCTCTATTAGACTCGATGGCCAAACATTGGATAACATAGTAAAAGCATTCCTAAACACCACATGAGACACATTCTCCTCTTGTTGCTTAAGAGGAGCTTAATCCTTTGGATCACCCCTTGCAATGTTGCTCTTCTAGGTGGTATTTTCTAGAAATAGCAAATAGGGCATCATTAGTTAGAGGAATAACCTTAGATACTTCTAATGGCATGATATGGCATGCTTCATACCCATAAATAAGAATCTACTTTATATGGTGTATTGGATATTCAAGGACCATTGACATTACCTAGTTCTTTAATACCAAGCTTTGTCACGACCCAAGCCTCAGGCCTAGACGTGACACAACAAATAGGGAACCTGAAGGCAACCCAAGCAAGCCTCTTAGCATATTGATTGCACATACTTGGTTGCAGAATATAAAATAAACATTAAATAAACAATTCTAAGGGAATATAGGCTTATGACTTACACTATAGGGATCAATATGAGAATGAGATTTACATGAATCACATAATAAGCGTTGTCTAAGAGGAAGTATGACTCAATCTATGAGAAAGTAGGGACTTAGGACTGTCATTAATTTCCATTATCATCAACATCACATAAGTGGGATCAGGACTAAAGGATAAGTCTCCATTAAAGTTCAACATAGTATAGTGAGTACATAGCATGTAAGGACCTGAAAATTGTACGAACTCAATAGATCTTGAAAATTTGGTTTCAGAAAGTTTTGGACTAAGGTGACACTTCATGGAAGTTGTCATGGTCTATGTGAGGCTATATAGACCATGTAAAGGCTCCTTGAAGTAGATCTTGGCCTTGTGTGGAGTGTATGGGCTTGAATGTGGAGATTGGGACCAAGGCATACCACACATGGACCCCACACGCGTCGTGTGAGGCTTCATGGATTATGTGGTGGACCATGTGGTGATCTTAGCCTTGAAAATCCATAGTTCTGTAGCCAAGGAATGTCACATAGACCACCTCATAGACCGTATGACCCTTCACGGTCTGTGAGGTCCACAATATAGGTGCCGGAGTGAAAATTTTCTAAGTATTCAATCACCATCTCAGAACATGGTCGTTGAAGAATTTTTTCTAAGTAAGGTGTCATGGAGGAGGCATATAGTCTATATATCTTGGTATGGACTGTGCCGTTATGGGCACCTACATTAAATTTTTCTAAGTATGAGATTACCGTCTCAGACCTTGACCGGAGAATATTTCTATGTGTTGGATCATAGAGAAAATATATGGTCCGTATACATTATCATGGGCCGCAAGTCCCTCCCTAAGACCCCTTACTTCAATTTTTTTACTCGTTTCATTAATGGCATTTTTGTGATTATGGTTTATCCTAAGGGTCTTTTGTGTCTTTCTATTCTACCTAAAGACATTTAAATGACCTATACTTCATCTCTCTCATTCAAATTCACTCGTACACTTAGAATTCTCTCAAGTCACTCTTAAGGACTCTCTCAAGAACTCTTGTGAACTAAGCTTGGGAATCAAGGGAAAACTCTTTTCTTCATCAAATTTCTTCTTGAATCTTCTTCATTAGCTTATGTGGGATTTATTTTTGGTCTCTTTCAACCAAAAAGACCCAAAACTCTTTTAAAGTGATTTTCATGAAATTTAGCTTACTTTCAGTATTGGTTTTTAAGATTGTTGCTTATTAAATTCAATTGATGTATGGACTATATTTTATTGATGAATTTAAAGCAATTTAACCCTTAATATGTTGATGTTCATTGAAGTTATGAAGATATGAATGTGCATATCTCCTTTTAAGCTTGATTTAAGCAAGGGTAATCTGTATCATGATTTATATGTGACTTCTTACTTATGGATTTAATTGAATTTCATAATGTATTATCGATTTAAGATTGAATCTCTATTTCCCATGCTATTTTTCATCTCATTCATGCTATGTACCTAATTGAGCGATTCCTATGCATGAAAAGTACGACATGAAGTATTATTTGGATGTTTAGCCTAAGTATGCCCTAATATGAAATGTTATTTTTCATCTCATTCATGCTATGTACCTAATTGAGCGATTCCTATGCATGAAAAGTATGACATGAAGTATTATTTGGATGTTTAGCCTTAGTATGCCCTAATATGAAATGTTTTGGCCTTTAAGCCTAGGTATACATTGTTATATTTTGAAAGACTTATGTCACTTTTACAAGTATGTATATGTATATGTATTCTTTGGGATGATGACCTAGCACCAGTGGGATTGGAGGTAGTGTGGGCTATCTCTAAGGTTCCATACTCCTTTCTCATGAACTATGTTGCTAACATAGGTATGTTATGCCCCTTTGTGGATGATGAATGATTATGGATCTATCAGTGGCAAGTAGGTCACCTCTTTATCCATAGTGGGATAGACAACAGAGTTTCAAGTTATAGCTCACTTGGTCTTATGTCGGTTACGGCCCCATCCTCATTATATGTGACGTATTTTCACATTCATGCGTCATGTATCTCGTTGCATATTGATATACTCTTCCCTTGTTATATGATTCTTTCTCTATTTTTGCCCTTGTCATCTAACATGTAATGCAGGTTTAATGAGTTCATGTTCATTGCATGCCCGCATATTTTGTACATTCAAACGTACTAATGTATACTTTTTACCAACATGATCTAACCATGTAGGGACCAAGGACAACCTTCATCCATCGTACGATAGCTAGATTTGGATCTCGAGACACTTGTTGTGGTGAGTCCTATTTTCCAAGGAAGAACCACCATTCTTCTACCTATGTGCTTTTGTTTATGCTATTTACTTTGAGGGTCACCCTAGGACATGTCTTATCCCGTACTATCTTATGACTAGAGGCATTGTTGGACATCTTGTTGATTCTTTTACATTTATATGCTAAGTGTTGTATTCGGAGATTATGTTTATGGATATGCCTATCTATACGATATTGTTATTTGTATTGGCTATGAGTATTATAATATGTTCTTATGTTAGGTTGTGAAAGACACTAAGTCCTAAATTGCCCCATAGAGTGAGTCATACTTACCCGCCCCTTTGTCTTTATGTGCTACATGTTATATGGATACATGTTAATCTCTTTCCCTATGACATCCCTATAGCTTATGTCCCACCTTCCTGTCCCTTAGAACTATGTGTTTACTATTCGTATGTGCTTCTGAACCGATGATATGAATATGGATGCTATAAGGCTTGTTTGGGGACTCTCAAGTTCCATTTGCCATGCCTAGACCCTAGGTCTGGGTTGTGATAAGCTTGGTATTAGAGCACTAGGTTTGTAAATGATCCTTAGAGTCCAACGTGCCGCGTCGAGTAGAGTTCTATTCATGGTGTGAAATGCCCCATGCCTATGTGTGGGAAGCTATGATGGCATTCTAGGAATTGTCTCACTTCTTCATGTCTTATGTCGTACTTTGGACTGTTTGTGAAACCACCTCAAAAAGTGCCCGACAATGTGCCTCGAAAGTGCCCAAAATCATAATTTTCATATATCTCAAAATCCGTGCATGATATCAAAAAATCCAACTTCATATTCTTGATTAGGAGCAAAATTGAGCGGGCAATGGGCCTAACTCCCAATGTTAGAGCAAATGAATCACAGTTTATTTCCTAAAAAGCCCTTATCCAGAAAGAGTCCGTGCCCCTGGCGCGACCCGGCCAGGGCACAGACTAGTGTTATTTTTGCCCAGTTATTTTTAGTTCAGTCCAAGACTTTTGAGTCTTGGGCTTAAGTCTTCCCATGCGTGAAACTACCTATACTTAGCCATATTTTACCTTCATATCATACAAGACATTTCCTAATACTCTCTCAAACACTAAGATAAATATTTCATCCCAAATCTCAAGTCCCAAAACTTATTCGAATCTTAAGGATTTCACTCAAGCTTCAAGTCTATATTTCCAATCTTCATCAAATAATTCACCAAAGTCAAGGTATGTGCCCAAGCTTCCTTTTTACCTAAATTACATGTTTCTAAGTTAATTTTACTTATGGGTCTTCTATTTGAATTTGACTATGAACTATGTTGGGGTTTTGTAAAAGTGTGACTGTTTATACATGTTTTGAGCTATGAATCATAGAGCTATCATGAGATTTGATAAAAGGTTTTGTTGTATATTGCATGAGAATATTACCAAGTGTTGGTGGGTGGTTTTAATTGAATATACTTGTATGATTTCACTCTTGAATTGCATGGTTTACACTAGCATTGCACACACACCAAGTGTTTGATAAAATATCTGGTTAATGTATCATGAGTTGCTGAAGGCCTAATGCTTGGCAGTTAAGTGACTTTATGATGATGAAAGAGTGATATGAATGTGTTGATTCCATGAGAAGTATCTATTGTGTTGTGAGTTGACCATAGCCATTTGAGGGGTGATGCCTCAATCACTTCGGATGGGGGTGGTAAGTCATCAACCAATTGAGGACTTGGTACCTCAATCACTTCGAATAGAGGTAGTAAGCCATCAACCAATTGCAGGGTTGGTACGTCAATCACTTCAGATGGAGTTGGTAAGCTATCAACCAATTGAGGGGTTGGTACCTCAATCACTTGTGGCGGACGGTGGTCATATCCATCAACCAATTGAGGAGATGGTACCTCAGTCAATTCTAAGGGTGGTCTACCTTAGATTCCAAGTACTAAGTTGCTTGGTCTATCATGATGGTCTATTCCCACACATGTAATATTTTCCATATATAAGCATGTTTACTTCAAGTATCATTCATGTATGCCATACTGTTATATGATCATCTATTGCTTAATTATGCATTTTGACTATGTTGCTTATCTATTGTTGCATTGCATCCTACATACTTAGTACATTCAAACGTACTAACACATACTATATTCCTACATGATGTTACCATGTAGGAACCAAAGCTCCGCTTGATCATCCTCCTCCTCCACGTGGCTAGTGTGATATCTCTCAAAGCAATTTAATGAGTCCTAAACTTCGGGGACATACTTTTCTTGATTTATTCTATGTATAGACTCTCTTTTCTTTATTTTATGTTTTGACTATGAGGGTATCCTGGTTGCTTGTCTTGGCCCCCGCTAAGTTCTATGTTTAGAGGTGTTGTTGGACAAGTTATGTAATGATACTATGAGTTTTCACTCTCTTTGACTCTATGATGTTTTATGATATGAAAGATGTCCCTTAGCCCCGTGTTTCCTTATTTCTACTCTCTTATTGTTATTTAATCGCTTTCGCGACTAAGGATGTGTAATGATATCTTAAAAGGCTTGATTGGTGTCCCTTCAGGTTCTCCATTCACTGTGCATGTCTAGGCCCTAGGCTTGGGTTGTGACAAACTTGGTATTAGAGCACTAGGTTGTTAATGGTCCTCGATATCCAACACATGACGTTAATTAGAGTCTTATTCATGGTTGTTTTGTGCACCACAACTGTGAGTAAGAGGCTATGAGACGTTTTAGGAAATGTTTCACTTCTTTTTACTCTATGTCGTGCTATAGGAGGTGTTAAGGTAAGGTTTTCCCCTAATGATTTTTCTTTGCTATACAAGATCATGCCTAACATAATAGGAAGAAGAGCCTGCACACATGAGGAACAACTGGCTCATGGAGAGCTCCGGGATATTCTCACCATGCTAGCTCAAGTTGTGGCTAATCAAGCCAACCAAGGGGCCAAGCCCCTCATGCTCCTACTCCGGCATCTCGAGTGAGGGACTTTGTGAGGATGAACCCACCGGAGTTCAATGAGTCTAAGGTGGTGAGGACCCTCAAGAGTTTATTGATAAGGTATACAAAGTGTTGGCTATCATGGGTGTGAGGTCGGAAGAGAAGGTGGAGTTGGCGGCTTAACAACTCAAGGGGGTGGCCCAAATACGGTACACTCAATGGAAGGTGGAAAAGGGGAACAATAATGTGGTTATATGGGAGGAGTTTAAGTCGCCTTTCGTCAACCAATTCTTTCCTCTTGAGCTTAGGGAGGCCAAAATGATGGAGTTCATGAATTTGAAGCAAGGTTCTATGAGTGTGAGGGAGTATGCCCTCAAGTTTAACCAAATCTCTAAATATGCTCCACACTTAGTTGTCGACCCGAGGTTTAGAATGAATAAGTTTGTGATGGGTGTATCTGATTTGGTAAGTGAAGAATATTGTATTGCCATGTTAATTAGTGACATGAATTTGTCCCGCTTGATTACATATGTCGAACAACTGGAGGGGAAGAAATTGAGGAAGAGAAGGGGCCATGAGTCCAAAAGGGCCTGTTTTGATGGTAAGTTCCAAAGTCACAAGTGTGGTTGATTTCACCAAGGCCCAGGGTATTCTAATGCTCCTAGTGGGAGATTTGCCAATGACTACCCAAGGCCCCAAGAGGGTGGTGTGATATGCCTAGACTCATGTGTCCAAAGTGTGGTAGGTGTCATGGTGACCCATGCTTGAAGGATACCAATGCTTGTTTTTGTTGTGGGGAAGTAGGCCACAAGATGATTGATTGTCCACGAAGTCGCAACAAGGTAAGGATATTCGTCCTCAAGGTCGGGGTGCTAATGTGGTTCTTTTGGGTAGAGGAGGCCAACAAGGTGGTGCCCCAAGGCACAATTGGTATTATGCTCTCCATGGGAGGCAAGGGGTTGAGGAGGTGCCCGATGTCATCACCGGTATGGGCATTATGAATTCATGGTTATGACTTTTAGATTGACCAATGCACCAGATCTTCATGAGCGTTATGAATAGGGTCTTTAAACCCTATCTTAATTAGTTTGTTGTGGTTTTCATTGATGATATTTTGATCTATTGTCATAGTGAAGAGGAGCATGTGGCTCATTTGAGGGTAGTACTACAAAGATTGAGTGAAGAGAAGTTGTATGCTAAATATGAGAAGTGTGAGTTTTAGTTGAAAGAGGCTGCCTATCTAGGTCATATGGTGTCGGGGGATGGTATTAAGGTGGATACTAAGAAGATGGAAGTGATTAGAAATTGGCCTAGACCTTTAACCCCGTCGGATATTAGAAGCTTCTTGGGCTTAGCGGGTTACTACCGGAGGTTTGTTATTCGGGTTCTCTTCTATTGCTTCTCCCATGACTAAGTTGACTCAAAAAAGGTTACGTTTGTGTAAGACCGCTGAGTGTGAAAAGAGTTTCCAAACCTTAAAGGAAAAGCTTATGTCAGCTCTTATCTTATCTCTACCAGAAGGGTTGGAAGGGTTTGTTGTGTATTGTTATGCCTCCTAGATTGGTTTGGGTTGTGTTTTGATGCAAAACGGTAAGGTGATAGCCTATGCATCTAGGCAACTCGAAGTGCATGAAAGAAATTATCCTACTCATGATTTTGAATTGGCTGTCGTGGTTTTTACTTTGAAAATTTGGCATCATTATTTGTATGGGGTGCATGTTGATGTGTTTACCAATCATAAGAGACTCCAATATGTGTTCACTAAAAACCATCTCAATATGAGACAACGAAGGTGGTTAGAACTTCTTAGGATTATGATATGAGTATGCATTATAATCCCGGTAAAGCTAATGTTGTGGCAGATGCTTTGAGTAGGGTGTCTATGGGTAGTAGCCCATGTTGATAATGGGGGCAAAGATATGGCTAGGGAGGTTCATCAATTGGCTAGATTGGGGTTTAGGTTGGAAAAGGATGATAATGGTTGTATTGTGGTTGTTGATGGTTCAAAATCTTCCTTGGTTGATGAGGTAAAAGCAATGCATCTTGACCCCTCCTTGTTAGAATTGAAGGCCTTAGTGAAAAAGGGCAATGTGGAGGTTTTCTCCCAAGGGGGTTATGGTGCCCTCAGGTACCAAGGTAGATTGTGTGTGCCTAGTGTTGATGGCTTGAGAGAGAAGGTTCTTGATGAAGCTCATAATTCTTCCAATTCTATTCACCTCAGTTCTACCGAGATGTATAGAGATTTGAGGGATGTGTTTTGGTGGGGAGGCATGAACAGGGACACTGCCAAATTTGTATTCGGTTGTCATAGTTACCAACAAGTCAAAGATGAACACCAAAGGCCAGGTGGCCTAACCCAAGACATAGAGATTCCTACTAAGAAGTAGGAGGAAATTAACATGGATTTTGTGGTTGGGTTGCCTAAGACTCGGAAGGATTTTTATTTGGGTTGTGGTTGATAGGATGACAAAGTTGGCTAATTTCCAACCAGTTAAGACTACTTATCCCCTCGAAGATTATGCTAAATTGTACATTCATAAGTTGGTGAGATTGCATGGGGTGCCCTTGTCTATCATATCGGATCATGTTGCTCAATTCACTTCACACTTTTGGAGGTCCTTCCAAAAGGGTCGTGGGACCAAAGTAAAGCTTAGTACGGCCTTTCACACTCAAACGGATGGCCAAGCCGAAAGAACTATCCAAACTCTTGAGGATATGCTCAGGGCTTGTATTTTGGAGTTTAAGGGTAGTTGGGATGATCATCTTCCATTGATTGAATTTGCTTATAATAATAGCTATCATTATAGCATTGGTGTGGCTCCTTTTGAGGCCCTCTATGGTAGATGTTGTAGATCACCGGTTGGGTGGTTTGAAGTGGGAGGAATAGCTTTGTTGGGACCGGATCTGGTTATGGAGGCTATGGATAAGGTAAGGTTGATTAGAGAAAGGTTGAAAACAGCCCAAAGTCATCAAAAGTCCTATGCCGATGTGAGGAGAAGGGAGCTTGATTTTAAAGTTAGTGATTGGGTCTATTTGAAGGTGCCACCCATAAAGGGTGTGGTTCGTTTTGGTAAGAAGGGTAAATTAAGTCTAAGGTTTGTGGGTCCTTATAAGGTGATAAAGAGGATTGATAAGGTGGCCTATGAGTTGGTGTTGCCTAGTAAAATGGATTTGGTTCATCTAGTGTTTCATGTATCCATGTTGAGGAAGTGTGTGGGTGATGCAAATGCTATTGTCTCATTGGATGTTGTGGGTGTTGTTGAAGACAACTTGACTTATGAAGAAGTTCCAGTAGAGATCTTGGATAAACAAGAGAAGAGGTTGAGGAACAAGGATGTTGCTTCCGTTAAGGTCCTTTGGAACATTCAACAATTCAAAAGTGCTACATAGGAGGCCAAAGCGGACATGCAAAAGCGATATCCCTATCTCTTCCATTCTATTCAAGCCTAAGGTACTAACTCTAAGTCCCTATGTGATTTCAAGTTTTATATTTCAGCCACTATGTGATTTGCATGCATTCATGTTTATATTGACAAAGTTCATGGTGATTTTAACACTATTGTTGAGATTATTGAAAATAGTGTTTAAGTATATCATTGCATCCTTGTTGGGGCTGATTTCGTCATGATTACTCATCTTATGTACGTTTCTTTGACATTCGAGGATTAGTGTTCCCAAGGGGAGATACTGAAATGATCCCAAAAAGTGCTCGAAAATGTGCCTTTGAAGTGCCTGGAATCGTAATTTCCATATATCTCAAAATGTGTGCCTAACCCTGATTTAAAAGCAAGCGAATCACAATTTTAATTTCCCAAAAATTCCTTATCCAGAATGAGTCCGCGCCCCTGGTGCGACGCGTTCAGGCCACGGACTAGTGCTATTTTTGCCCAGTTATTTTTAGTTCAATCTAAGACTTTTGAGTCTTGGGCTTAAGTCTTCCCATGCATGAAAATACCTATGCATAGCCATATTTTACCTTCATATCATACAAGACATTCCTCAATACTCTCTCAAACACTTAGACAAATATTTCACCCAAAATCTCAAGTCCCAAAACTCATCTGGATCTTGAGGATTTCACTCAAGCTTTAGGTCTCCATTTCCAATCTTCATCAAGTAATTCTCCAAAGTCAAAGTATGTGGGTTTCAACCATTGGGTCCTTTCACCCGTGGTGCCCAAGCTTCCTTTATACCTAATTACAGTTTTCTAAGTCCATTTTACTTATGGGTCTTCTATTATGAATTTGACTATGAACTATGTTGGGTTTTTTTAAAAGTGTGATTGTTTATGCATGTTTTGAGCTATGAATATCTATCTTGAGATTTGATGAATGGTTTTGATGTACATTGCATGAGGTATTACGAAGTGTTGGTGGGTGGTTTTGCATTTAATTTACTTGCATGATTCCACTTTTGAATTACATGATTTTACACTAGCATTGCATACCCACCAAGTGTTTGATAAAATGTCCGATTAATGTATCATGAGTTGTTGAAGGCCTAATGCTTGGCATATTAGTTAAATGACTTTATGATGATGAAAAGGTGATATGAATGTGTTGTTTCTATGAGAAGTATCCATTGTGTTTTGAGTTGACCATCGCCAATTGAGGGGGTGGTGCCTCAATCACTTCAGATGGAGGTGGTAAGCCATCAACCAATTGAGGGGTTGGTACCTCAATCACTTCGGATGGGGGTGGTAAGCCATCAACTAATTGAGGGGTTAGTACCTCAATCACTTCAGATGGGTGTGGTAACCCATCAACCAATTGAGGGGTTGGTGCACTTCCGGCGGAGAGTGGTCATGTCCGTCAACCAATTGAGAGGTTGGTACCTCAATCACTTCTAAGGGGTGGTCTACCTTAGATTCCAAGTACTAAGTTGCTTGGTCTCTGACGATTGTCTATTCCCACACATGTAATATGTTCCATATATAAGCATGTTTACTTCAAGTATCATTCATGCATGTCATATTGTTATATAATCGTTTATTTTTTAATTATGCGTTATGACTATGTTGCTTATCCATTATTGCATTGCATCCTATATACATAGTACATTCAAACATACTAACGCATATTCTATGCCTACATTATGTTACCATGTAGGAACTGGAGCCCCACTTGATCATCCTCCTCCACCACACGGCTAATGCGATATCTCTTAAAGCAAGTTGGTGAGTCCTCAACTTCGAGGACATGGTTTTCTTGATTTATGCTATGTATAGACTCTCTTTTCTTTAGTGTACATTTTGACTATGAGGGTGAGCCTGGTTATTTGTCTTGGCCCCAACTAAGTTCTATATTTAGAGGTGTTGCTGGGAAAGTTATGTAACTATGCTATGAAGCTTGACTCTCTTTGATTCTATGATTTTTTATGCTATGAAAGATGTCCCTTAGCCCTGTGTTCCCTTATTTCTTCTCTCTTATTATTATTTAACTGCTTTCGGGACCAAGGATGTGTAGGGTCCCTCCGAGTTCCCCATTCGTCATGTCATATCTAGGCTCTAGGCTTGGGTCGTGATAGTTTGTTTAGTTTCCTTATCCTTATGGTATCCTTGATACCTTACAAAAGATGCCTCCATGAAAAGCTCCCCTTTCAAGACTGGCCCTCGACTTGTGAGGACCAGGTTCCCCAAGGGCCTATGGAAGAGCCTATCTCTTATGGTGAACTTTGTATTTCCTTTGCTATGATTGCCTAGGTGGTGACTACTCAGACTAGGTAGGTTTATCTTCCTCGGAATCCCACTCCGACTTATAGTGCTGGGGATTTCACCTGGATGAGTCCTCTGAAGTTCTATGGGTCAAAGGCTGATGAGGATGCTCAAGAGTTCATTGATGAGCTCACTAAGGTGTTGATGGTTATGGGAGTCACTTCAGAAGAAAAACCTGAGTTGGCTGCTTATCAGTTGAAAGATGTGGCTCAAGTGAGGTACACCCAATGGTTAATGCAGAGGTTTTGTGGAGCTAAAAATCTTTCCTGACGATCGCTCAAACACTTTCACGCAATAAGAAAGCAAAGCAAATGTTGTTAATTTGGAAGAGTTCAAGTGTGCATTTCTAAATTGTTTCTTCCCACTTGATCTTAGGGAAGCCAAGATGACGGAGTTTATCAACCTAAAACAAGGTGGTATGAGTGTAAGGGACTATGCCCTCAGGTTCGCAAAGCTCTTCAAGTATGCTCCAATGCTTATGGTTGACCCCCATGCAAGGATGCATAAGTTCATTTTTGGGATCTCTGACTTGGTTGTGAAGGAATGTCATCCAGATATGCTTATTCAGGATATCGACATCTCCAGGATCATGGTGTATGCTGAACAAATTGAAGGAGAAAAGCTCAAGGAAAAGAGGGTACATAATCCTAAGAGGGCCAGTTATGATGGTAGGTTCTCCAACTCTAAGGGTGGCGGTTATGGTCGCTTCCAACAGGGCCAAGGTTCTAATTCAAGGTATTCTAATGCTAGGGTGCCTCCTTCCATGACACCTATTAACGGTGGACCATTGCCTCCATGATGTGATAAGTGTGGAAAGATTCATTGCGGCAAGTGCTTAAGGGGCTCCGGTGCTTGCTTTGGGTGTTGCAAGACACCATAAGCTTGTTGATTGCCCAAAGGCACCGAAGAAGCTTCATATGGTTCAATGTAATCAATTCCAACTAAGAGCTCCACCAGGTGGTGCCCCCAGAATAACAGGTTCTATGCTTTGCATGCTCGATGGGAAGTGGAGGTAGCTCCGAATGTTGTGACCGGTATGTGGAAAGTCTTTAATTCTGATATTTAAAATTTTCTTGATATGGGTTCCAATTTATTTTGTGTGACTCCTCTATTGGCTGTTAAGTTTGGTTTGAGTCGTGAAATCTTGAGGGAGCCTTTTTCAGTCTGTACTCCCGTGGGTGAATCTGTTGTTGCTCATAGCGAGGTTGTCCTGATTCTATGTTGCATAAAGTATTCCTGTGTCATCTTGTCGAAATTGAGATGTTTGATTTTGATGTTATTCTTGAAATGGATTGGTTGCATGCTTCATATGCCTTTATAGATTGTAGAACCCGTAAATTCAAGTTCCAATTTCTGGATGAACCTGTTTCTTGAATGGAAATGTAGTGACTCTGCAATTAAAGGTCGGTTTATTTCCTACCTTAAGCCTCGAAAGATGATTTCTAGTGGGTGTTTTTATCATATAGTGAGGGTCAAGGTATGTGGAATCTGAGTCACCTACTCTTGAGTTAGTTTTGGTGGTGAATGAGTTTTCAGATGCGTTTCTCAAGGACTTTCCTGGTATTCCCCTCGAAAGCGAAGTAGATTTTGTCATAGATCTTCACCCAAATACTCAACCTATCTATATTCCTCCTTATCGTATGGCACCGGCTAATTTGAAAGAATTGAAAGATCAATTGAAGGATATGCTGGAGAAAAGCTTTTTTATGCCAAGCATATCTTCATGGGATGCTCTGGTGTTATTTTAAGAAAGAAGGTGAAATGCCCCAAAATGTGCTTTGGAATGCCCAAAATCGTAGTTCTATATATCTCAAAATCTGTGCGTGATATCAAAAAATCCAACTTCATATTCTCAATCTGGGGGAAAATTGACTGGGAAATGGGTATAACCTAGATTTTAGAGGACCCATAGTAAAAAATAATTTTCACTAATTTCTAATTTCCAGAGAGCAGCCCCAGGCACGACGTGGCCTAGGCGCGGAGCAGTGTAAGTTCTCCTTCACTTTTGGTTCACATTGCGGACTGGACGCTGACCAGTACAACATTTTCTTAATTTTTCTTATGTGACCAAGGGCTTTGGGGTCATAGCCCCATGCCCACTAAAATGTGAAATCACCCATACTTAGTCATTTTTCAACTCTATAACTCACAAAACCCTCTCAAAAACCCCTCTAAGACACTATCATTTCTTTCATTAAAATCCAAGAATCTCAACCTCAACTTTGGAACTCTAGGATTCATTTCAAGGTTTAAGACTACTTCAAGTTCACCTCAAAGAATTCAAGGTTTAAGGTATGTGGGTTTCATCCACTAGATCCTTTCATCCATGGAGCCCAACTTTAGCTTTTTATGAAAATTGCATGTTTTTAAGTTGCATTACCTATCTCTTATCATGGATTATGAATGTAAATTACGTTGGGGTTTTATGAAATATTGATTGATTATGCATGACTACCTATTTCAATCTTATACCGTGAATTGATTTCGTCTATTGAGACTATGAATGTTTTGAGCTATGAAATTAAGAATTATCATGAGCCTTTATTATGGATTTCAAGGTATCCTACATGAGGGTTTTACTACATGTTGGTATATTGATTTGCAATAAGTTAACTCATCTTATTTGACTCTTGAATTCTATGATTTTGAATAAGTATCATGAAACCATCATGTGTTTGATAAAATGTCAAGTCAAGAATTCTCAAGTTATTGATGATCTATTTCATGATTTATAAGTCAAGTGACTGTATGATGAATAAGGGCTTTCAAGTATGTATTGAATGATGAAAAGCATCCATGATTTTACAAGTATCAAGTTAAGCCCTATTTCAAGATTTTTATCTCTTGTGAGCCATTCATGTTAAAGCAAAGGTTCATGTATGATTATGATCTACTCTCATGTTCAAGTTAGGCTCACTACTAGAGGTCAAGCATGTTTATGAGCTATTCAAATCAGGTTCTTACAAGCTACTCATGTTATGAAAAAAGTATGATTATTTCAAGTATTCCGTGGTATTTGACTTAGCACCGATTGAAGCTTAATATAGGGGCTCGACTCAAGGGGTCCCTACATAAAGTCTTTAGCCTCTAAACTATGTTCCACTATAGGATTATGATTATTACCCTTGGTATACTAGTGGACCCATCTAGTTCATATTATCATGCTTGATTTGCCTTGGTAAGTAGACCACACTTAGCTGGGGAGTGTCATGCCCAATCACCTGAACTGAGGGCGTGTCAGGCCTCGGAGTCCAAGTTGTTGATGCTGGGTCTATGTCGGTTGAGGTCACTTCCCAAATATGTATGCTATATATATATATGCAAGATGAATGATTTACAAACATGTTTCATTATGAGCATTGATCATGCATGCCATATTGAGATATATCCATTGCTTATGATTATGCATTTTGACTATATTGGCTTATGTCTTGTTGCACTGCATCCCACATACTTAGTACATTCAAACGTACTAACGTATACTCTATGCCTATATGATATTACCATGTAGGGATCAGACCTCCTTTCAATCATCCTCCACGTGGCTAGTTCGGTACTTCAGAGATAAGCATTGGTGAGTCCTTAAGTCCGAGGACACTATCTACATTACTCTAGCTATTTTGAGACTTCTTTATGTCTAACACTTGTTATTATGAGGGTGATCCCAAAAAGTGTCTTGGCACCTACTCCATTCCATGTTAGAGGTGTTGTTGGATATATGAAGTATTTATGCTATCAGCTTGACTCTTTTATTCTTTAATGATTATCAAAGGCTTCTCTTAGTCCCGCTCTCCCCTTTTTATTATATCTCTTGTAGTTGCTTATTTTGCTTCCACAATCAAGGATGTGCTATTGATATGCTAAGAGGCTTGTTTGGGGTCCCTTTTGGTTCCCATTCCCCATGTCACGTCTTAGCCCTAGGCTTGGGTCATGACAGATGGATGGATCTCTTCAGATGTGCATTGATTATAGGCAATTGAGTAAGGTAACCATTAAGACTAAGTATCCATTGCCAAGGATTGATGACTTGTTTGATCAACTTCAAGGGGCTACCCATTTCTCAAAGAATGACCTCCGTTTCGATTATCATCAATTGAAATTTAGGGAGTGTGACAATTCTAAGACAACTTTTTAGACTAGGTATGGACATTTTGAATTTGTGGTGATATCGTATAGTTTGACTAATACTCCGTCCGTGTTTATGGATCTTATAAATTGGGTGATCAAGCCATTCCTTGATAGTTTTGTGGTTATCTTCATTGATGATATCCTTATTTATTCCTCAAGTGAGCAGGACCATATAAATCATTTAAGGTTGATTCTTCAGACTTTAAGGGAAAAGAAGTCGTATGCTATGTTTAGCAAATGTGAATATTGGTTGGATGAGTAGCTTTTCTTGGCCATGTGGTGTCAGGTGATGGTATTAAGGTAGACCCAAAGAAGACTGAGACTGTGAAGAATTGTCCTAGACCATTGACTCCATCGGATATTCTATGTTTTCTTGGGTTGGCCAGTTATTATAGGAGGTTAGTTGAAGGTTTCTCATCTATTGCATCTCTATTGACCAAGTTGACTCAAAGAAGGCCAAATTTATATGGTCGAAGGAGTGTGAGAAGAGATTCTAGACCTTGAAGGATTGACTTACACTGACTCCTATTTTGACTTTACCGAATGCCTTAGATAGGTTTGTGGTGTATTGTGATGCTTCATGGATTGGGTTGGGTTGTGTATTTATGCAACATGGTAAGGATCAAGCTTATGGGTCAAGGCAATTGAATGTGCATGAGCGTAATTACCCGACTCACAATCTTGAGTTAGCGGTGGTGGTGTTTGCCTTTAAGATTTGGAGACACTATTTGTATGGGGTGTATGCTGATGTTTTCATTGACCACAAGAGTTTGCAGTATCTGTTCATTCAAAGTAATCTTAACCTAAGACAAAGGAGGTGGTTGGAAAGAAAAATGTTGTAGTCGATGCTCTTAGTAGGATATCTATAGGAAGTGTGGCTCATGTTGATGAAGGGAAGAAAGAGTTGGCAAAATATATTCACTATTTGGCTAGGTTGGGTGTGAGGTTGGCTGACTCTAATGATGGTGGTATTCATATTTAGAATAGGGCCGAAGCTACTGTGGTTGTTGATGTAAAGATTAAGCAAGATCTAGATCCATGATTGGTTGATTGAAGAAGTTGGTTGCAGAAAAGAAGATAGAGATCTTCTCTGAAGGGGGAGATGGTGTGCATTGGTATTAAGATCGGTCATGCATCTGGATGTGGATGATCATAGGAGGGTGATCATGAGTGAAACCCATATCTCTCATTATTCTATTTACTTGGGATCTACTAAGATGTATCGATATTTGAGGGAAGTGTATTGGTGGCATGGTATGAAGAAGGATATAGCCAAGTTTGTATCCAAATGCCCTAATTGTCAATAGGTGAAGGTAGAGCACCAAAGGCCCGATGGTTTGACTCAAGATATTAAAATTCCTACTTGGAAGTGGAAAGATATGAATGTGGATTTTATGGTTGGTTTGCCTCGGACCAAAGGTAATTTGACACAATTTGGGTTATTATTAACCAGATGACTAAGTCGGCTCATTTCCTATCGGCCAAAACTTCCTTTAGTGCTGAAGATTATGCAAGGTTGTATGTCCAAGAGTCGTTGAGGTTGCATGGTGTGCCTAGGTCCATCATATCGGCTCGTGGATCGTGGCACTCAATTTACTTCACAGTTTTGGAAGTCGTTTCCAAGAGGACTCGGCACTAAGGAGAAGTTGAATACCGCTTTTCATCCTTGAATCGATGGACAAACCGAGAGGACAATTCAAACTTTGGAGGACATGTTGAGGGCTTGTGTGTTGAAATTCAAAGGTAATTGGGATAATCATCTTCTACTCATTGAGTTTGCTTATAATAATAGCTTTTATGCTAGCATTTGTATGGTACCTTTTGAGGCTTTGTATGGTAGGAGATGTAGATCTCTAGTGGGGTGGTTTAAGTTAGGAGAGATGGCTTTGATTGGCTCAGATTTGGTGTTGGAGTCTATGGAGAAGGTGAAGTTGATTGGGGATAGGTTAAATATGGCCAAAAGTCGCCAAATCCTATTCGGATGTTAAGAAGAGGGATCTTGAGTTTTATGTTGGTGATTGTGTGTATGTGAAAGTCTCACCTTTGAAGGGTGTAATATGTTTTGGAAAGAAGGGAAAGTTAATTCTCTGGTATGTGAGTCCTTATGAGATTGTTACGCGGATTGGTAATATGGCTTATAGGTTGGAATTGCCTCCAAATTTGAGTTCTATTCACCTGGTCTTCTATGTGTCTATGTTAAGGAAGTTAGTTGGTGGTCCTAGTACTATTGTGCGTTTGGAAGGTGTTAAGGTTGAGGAGAACTTGTCTTATGTAGAAGTTCCAATTGAGATTTTTGATAGGCAAGTAAAGCGGCTTCGTAACAAGGATGTCACTTCGGTAAGGTACTTTGGAGAAATCAACATGTGGAGAGTGCTACATGGGATGTAGAGATAGACATGATGAAATGATATCCCTATCTTTTCCAATCTACTCAAGCTTAAGGGATTAGGTACTTCCTTCTCCATGTGGTCCTAATTTCTTCATTCTTGAGTTTCATAACATGACATGCATACATGTGCATAAAAATAATTGTATGACTTTTTGAATGATTTGAATACGTTTTGATATGAGTTTTAATGACTTTATAATTTTCAAGTGATAGAAATATGCATTATATCTTATATATTGATATTTCATATTCTAAGTCAAGCCTTTCAAGCCTTGTTTTAGCACATTCGAGGATGAGTGTTCCCAAAGGGCAAGATGATGTAAGGACCCGGACTTTGTACAGCCACAATGGAGCTTGAATGTTCAATTCTGAAACGTTTTGGTCCTAGGTGACACTTCATGGAAGCTTTCACGGTCCGTATGAGGCTATACAGAACCTGTGGAGGCTCTTTAAAGTGGCCCTTGGCCTTATGTGGAGTGTGTGGGCTTGAATATGGGGTTTGGGATCAAGGCGTACCAACATGGACCCCACATGGGTTGTGTGAGGCTTCACGGACTGTGTGGTGGCCTTGGCCTTGAAAATCCACAGTTTTGGAGCCAAAGCATGTAACTTGGACTATTTCACGGACCGTATCACCCTTCACGGTCCATGAGGTCCCCCGTATAGGTGCCAGAGTGAAACTTTTCTAAGTATTAGATCACCTTCTCAGAACTTGGTCATTGAAGAATTATTTTCCAAATGAGGTGTCATGGCACGGACCATGAAGCCCTCTGTATAGGTGCCTATGTCAAATTTTTCTAGGTATGGGAGTACTGTCTCGGACCTTTGGCAGGGGAATTTTCCCAAGCATTGGATCACGGAGCAAGTATATGGCCCATATACATCATCACGGGCTGTACACCCCTCCCTAAGACCCTTGACTTCAATTTTTCTACTCATTTCATTAATGATATTTTTATAATTATGGTTTATCCTAAGGGTCTTTTATGACTTTCTATGCTACCTAAAGACATTCAAATAACCTATACTTCATTTCTCTCATTCAAATTCACTCTTACACTTAGAATTCTCTCAAGTCACTCTTAAGAACTCTCTTAGGAACTCTTATGAAGAGTAAGATTGGGAATCAAGGAAACACTCTTCTCTTCATCAAATTTTTTCTTGAATCTTCTTCATTATCTAAGTTATGTGGGATTTATTCTTGGTCCCTTTCAACCAAGAAGACCCAAAACTCTTTTCAAGTAATTTTCATGAAATTTAGCTTACTTTAAATATGGGTTTTTAAAATTGTTGCTTATTAAATTCAATTGATGTATGAGCTCTATTTTATTGATGAATTTAAAGTGATATAAGCCCTAATATATTGAATTACATTGAAGTTATGAAGATATGAATGTGCATGCCCCCTTTGAAGCTTGATTTAAGCATGGGTAATCTATATTATGATCTAAATATAGATTTTACTTATGGATTTCTCATCTCACTCATGGCACATGCATGCATGACTATGGTTTCTTATGAAGTTTATGATGTAGGCTAAGTCCCATTTATGGTGATTATCATGTTTTAAAGTAAAGTATGGGTATAACAAGAATGTGATCACATAAATGTCTATGATTATGGCTCTTTGAGCAAATGATTGGTGTTTACACCAAATGTTATATTTATGGAGCACTGATTGAGGTTGGAGTCAAGGTGGGCTATCCCCAATTGTCCATACTTCTTTCTCATGAAAGTGCTCAAAGGATCTTAGAAATGACGATGGAGGCAGAGTGTGCTATCTTGTAGGGCCCATACTCCTTTCTCATATCTATGTACCTGATGGAGCTATTCCTATGCATGAAAAGTATGACATGAAGTATGATTTGGCTTTTTAGCCTAAGTATGCATGAATATGAAATGTGATTTAGCTTTTAAGCCTAAGTATGCATTGTTATATTTTGAAAGACTTATGCCTCTTTTACAAGCACGTATATGTATATATATTCTTGTAAGATAATAACCTAGCACCGATAGGATTTGAGGACAGAGGTGGGCTATCCCTAAGGGTCCATAATCCTTTTTCTTGAAATATGTGCCTAACATAGGTATGTTATGCCCCTTTGTGGATGATGATTGATTATGGATCTACTGTTGGCAAGTTGGTCACCTCTTTATCCTTTGTGCGGTGGACGACGGAGTTTCAAGTTATAGCTCACTTGGTATAATGTCAATTATGGTCCCACCCTTAGTATATATAATGTATTTTTGCATTCATGTATCATGTATCTCATGGCATATTGATATACTATTCCCTTGTTATATGATTCTTTCTATATATGTGCCCTTGTCATCTAACATTTAATGCAGGTTTAATGAGTTCATATTCATTGCAAGCCCATATACTTAGTACATTCAAACGTACTAACACATACTTTTTGCCAACATGATCTAACCATGTAGGACCGAGGACTTCCTCTATCCACCATACGACAGCTAGATTTGGATCTTGAGACACTTGTTGTGGTGTGTCCTATCTTCCAAGGATGAACTATCATTCCTCTACCTATGGTGCTTTTGTTTATGCTATTTACTTTGAGGGTGAGACCGGGACATGTCCTTGCCCCTTTTCAAAAGGATCTATCTTTGATATAGCTTTGAGGGATTCAAAACATCATAACCTTCATAAACTTTCATAATTGAACCGTCATCTTTGGAGAATATACTCCCTTTCATATCTTTGATATGATGATTGGGTAGATTTCATGCATACCAGCTTAAATCATGAAATTCAAGAGGACTATCCATCATTGTAATAAAAATCTTCAATTTAAATCATTCTTAGATAACCCACAACAATCATACATCTCATCTTTCATACTTAGGCATAGAATAATGAAATTCATCTCATAAAATCATCAATTTAATCATAACTCATGATAACATAACTTTCATAACTCAATAATCATAAAATAGGTTATAATTGAAAACCCTTGAAAGCACTTCATGCAATTTGATGCAATTAGGTGAAGAATCTAACATAATTCATGCTTAATAGGTTAATTAGGAAGTCTAACATAATTCATGCTCATTCTGGTAATTTTAGCTCATATATTGAAATCAGACCATTTAACCCATATTAAATAAGTAGGATCACTCCTTTTTTTAAGTTGGTAATTATGGATTTCAGCTAACTTCTAAAGCCCATATAAATATGGACAAAATAAGTAAAATATGGGTACCCATTTAGGTCTAAAACAAACCATCTTCTAAAAATCCATATAGGCTTAAATCCTAAGTTCCTAAGTCGTTGGAGAAGAAAAAGAGAACTCAAAAAGTCACCTCCCAAGCAAGTCACAGACGCAAGACGTTGTAGGTTCCTTTGAGCATTATCCTAATTTGTTACTCAAATCTGTTTTATTGTTGTCGGTTACTCTTGAATCTGTTTTATTGTTGCTTGAATCTTCTTTGTTGTTTGAGTATCACAAACCATCATCTATCACTCTCTGCTGAAGTTTCATGACTTGGACTTAGAGTATAGGAGTGACATGGCGAATGGGAACCCAAGAGTCCCCAAATGAGCCTTATAGCATCCATTCACACATCATCGGTTCGGAAGCACGTATGAAATAGTAAACACATAGTTCTAAGGGATGGGAAAGTATGACTCACACTACGGAGATGTCATAGATTCACATAACACATAGTACGTAATGACTAAGGGGCAGGTAAGTATGACTCACTATATGGGGAAATACGGGACTTAGGATCTTCTATATTTCTATGTCATAAAATAATCACATATCATAATACTCATAATCAATCCATAATGGTCATATCCAATAGATAACCAAAATCATAGTCTACGAATATAATACATAGCATATATTCATACAAGAGTCGGCAAGATATCCAACAATACCTCTAAGATAGGATAGGGGCAAAAGACATGTCCTGGGATCACCCTTAAAGTAAAAATAACATAAGCCAAAAGCAAAATAGGGTAGATAAATGGTGTCTTGCCCTTGGAAGATAGAACTCACCTCAACAAGTGTCTTAAATCTGATCTAGCTGTCAAATGATGGATGAAGGTAGTCTCTGGTCCCTACATGGTTAGATCATGTAGGAAAAAAAAATGTCTTAATACGTTTGAATATACTATGTATGCGGGCATGCAATGCATATGACTTATCAAACTTGTATTCAATGTTAGACGATAAGGGCACATTATATAAAAAGATATATATATATATATATATATATATATATATATATATAGAGAGAGAGAGAGAGAGAGAGAGAGAGAGAGAGAGAGA
>JAOTQR010080383.1:15672-40932 GCA_025774065.1 Solanum ossicruentum | reverse complement strand
TTGCATTACATCCTACATACTTAGTACATTCCAACATAGTAACCCATACTCTATGCCTACAAAATATCAGTATGTAGGAATCGGAGCCCCGCTGGAGCATCTCTACCCACGTGGCTAGCACGATTTCACTCATGCTTGTAAGTGAGTCCTCCATTTCGACGACATTACTTATGGTCTCTTGTTATGTATTATGACTTTGTTTTTGACTTATGTATTGACCATGAGGGTGAGCCTTGTTGCTTTGTCTTGGCCCCCGCTTTTATCTATGTAGTAGAGGTGTTGTTGGACATGTTATGTATCTATCTTATGAGCTTGACTCTATTGACTCTTGATGTTTACGATATGGAAGTTTCTCCTTAGTCTCAATTTCTCCTTGCTTACATTTATCTATTATTATCATTCTAATTGCTTCCACGACCAAGGATATGTAATGATATGATATGAGGCTTGTTTGGGGTTCCTTGGGGTTCCTCATTCGCCAATAACATCTACGCAGTAGGCTTGGGTAGTGACAAAGGTTGTATTAGTGCACTAGGTTGTTAGATCCTCGGAGTCCAACATACCATATCGATAAGAGTCTTATTCATAGTTGTGTTGTGCACCAATCTACGAGTAGGAGGCTATGAGACGTTTTAGGAAATATTTCCCTTATTTATGTTCTAAGTCATGCTATAGAGTTGGAGTAAGTTTTCCCCCTGACGATTGTTCTTTATTCTTCTAGTTGATCATGCCCCTTCAAAGAGGAAGTCGAAGGAAGGTATGTTGAAGGTTTTGATTTTTGAAGGATCCGAGTTTCACTATTTCTTTCATTATTACTTTTGGTTGCTAGTGGACTTCTTGTATTTCCCGAGTTGTTATATGAACCTATGGTGTCTATCCTTTTTTTTCAGTATATTATTACTAGATGGTTCATAAGTGTTGATTCGGGTTCGTATTACATTATGTCTTTCCTTATGGCTTGTTGGAGTAGATGTGGTATATTTGATGTCATACTTGGGATGGAATGGTTGCATGTATGTTATGTCTTCATGGACGGTAGAACCTGTAGAGTTAGAATTTGACTATCCATGAAACCATCTTTGAGTGAGAGGTTATCAAGTGGTAGTAATGGGGGTAAGTCCATTTCTTGTCGTAACGTATAATTGATCCCTAAGGGTTGCATTCATCATCCTGAGATAGTTAGAGGTGTTGAATGTAAGGTATTTTCTATTGAACTATTTTGGTAGTCAATGAGTTCTTGAGAGTCCTTTTTGATATTTTGAATTTGGGGTAGTGTCATATCACGCCCAAAGTCCTATTAGGCCGAACTAGCACCGGTTGCTGGTAAAGCCCGGGAGAACTAACCTGTATCTATGCACTTTCTACACATTATGAGATATTCCTACATTCAACATGCCTTTAAGAAAGTAAATAGTGATAACAAATTAAAAGGAGATGCATATGGCTAGGCCGTTGGGGCCACAGTGTCGTAAGTACGAGACATGAGCACAAATTAATTTGCATAGTCTAAAAAGCCTCTAGATAAGGAAACATATCTGATAAGGGTTGGGACAAGCCCCGCCTCGACTAACTATACAGTACAAAAACATAAGCTCTAGACACACAAAACTCCATAGCAACCTGATGCTTGATAACAGGAGTTGGATATCCTATATTCCTACTGGGGAGACCTACTAGCACTAATACCTGCAACATCAAATGCAAGTCCCCCGTAAGGGACGTCAGTATGAGATAATGTACTAAATATGTATGTCAGGAAATACTATATATGAAGCAACAACTCAAATGGAACTATGCACTAGTGTAGGAAAAGATACCACCTTTAGTTGTACTATGAGATCATGTACTTTATGTTTTATTTATTACTTTACCTTTACTGTATAATCTGTGCATAACATATAATAAAAATGACTAGCTGATCAGTGGTAAATATATATCGGGTTCAGCCCTGGCTAGACGTTTCCTTTAACCCCTTGTGCTACCCCCCATGATAGGATCGACCCTGGCTAGGTGATTTTTCCACGCCTCGGGTTACCACCCATCAATAAGCAATATACTTTATATTTCAATCATTTTTGAGATGCTTCTTTTAATGGTCATAATTTTGGAGCTGTACGACTATAGATACAATATATTACATGTAAATAATCACAAAAGAGAACACTACAATGAAAAGAGTAAGTTACACAAATAATGAAATCCAGAGGATGTAGAACAACACATGAACTTTATTTAGTAGAATGAATTCGTGTATCTTGGTACCCAAGTATGTATGAAGATTCAAAGGTGACTATGTATGGGATCATATAAATATGTCAAAGAGTTGAGACGGTTAATAGTAGTGTCGGAGTTGGTAACTGCCTTTATGTGCCAAGGAGGGTTCTATGTTTCATGCCAAATAATACGAAATCAAGTAGCCTTACATACCTTGCTGTATGACCTCACTATTACCTTGCGATAACCTTCCCTTCTTCCAAATATTTATCTACAACACAGTAGGTGATAAAACTAGCATTAGCAGCCAGTAGATACATCTTGGCAGCCCAATCTCACAATAAACAACCTATGGGCAGCAAGCGGGTTTATAAACATGAGCGTATTCTTACAACCTTTTTGCCCCTAATCGTATTTTCTAAACACATTCGTATATACATATAATGTGCAGCCTTCTCTAGTTCCATAACAGTCTTACAATAGCCCACAAAGCACAAGACATAGCAATTCTATGAAACATACAAATAGGCGGCATAACGTTACATCCCTTCACTACATTATGACGTTGATGATTCCAAACCTTTAACAACTTCAACAAAACTGTTCCCACAACATTTATACACACAAAAAGTCCTAAAATGGTTCAAAAGTAGTCCTCAAAATAGGTGGATGACGTGAGACCATAGCCCCTAATCAATCAGCCCACAAGTTTCTATTATGAGTACAATTACGATATCACATAAGAACTTACTTTCGCGGACTGCAAAAATGGTGCAAAAGCCTTTATACATCATTATAGAACCAATACTTATAAAGAACAGTAGCCTTCCTTCATAATCAATCCAAACAAAAAGAGAAACGCTTCCAAATAAATAAGAAAAGTGTACAACAACTTTTGGAACACATGTTATCCAACAATTTCAGCATAGTCAGAACCAACATAGTCTCTTGTTTTGCATAAGAAAATCATATTAAACACACAAATATAATCACTCACCTTTACCTTCAAAGTTCCAGTTTCCTTCAAGAATCCTAGAGGGTTGTGTAAGCTACCTTGTGAAGTGAAACAAAGAGAAAACAAAAGTCTTTAGAAAAGCTGAAAAATTGTCTCAAGTGAAAATGAATTAAGGAGTTGTTTTGAGCCCTTTGTAAAGAGTCTCTTGGCTGACTTTCTTTTGAAATTTTGACCACATAATACCACATATTATTAAGCTGGTGATCCAGCAGCTTGGCACTCACACTTGGGCCTAATGGGTTTCAAAGTTGATGGGCCTTTGCTGCCCATTTTCCAAATTCCTCTTCACTTTATTTGGGCCCAATTAGCCAAGTGGGTTGTGGTGTACTTGGGCCCTTTTATTATTCATATAGGGATGAAAATATATTCCATTTATGATGCTAAAATACTGGCTAAAATTACACCCTTAATACGGACTTTATTCATAATCGGACTTGGACAAATTCGACATTAGTCCTCGTCTCCGTTTAGCTAGCAAATTTAAGCGAAGCAAGTAGGTGACTCACTTGCTAGTTTCCTAAGTCCTTCAAGCACCTCAATTCTCTCACTTTTTTTAGGGTCGTCATCTTCTCAATTTGACACAAAACATGTATATACTCGACCCTCTTAAGCATTAGACACACATTCGCCCTATAATATAAGATTCAAGAACTTTTAAAAATAAGCGCTAATTTGACCAAGCCATATCATGTTTACTTTGCATAGTATTAGTACTGTAAGATGTTGGGTATCACATCCTCCCCCCTTAGAACATTCGTCCTTGAATGTTAGCACAATTGGATAGTTTAACTAAGTTTAAACCTTTACTTACACAAATATTTGAGAACACACTGAGTATTCAATCACATGTACCTATTAGTGTCAATATTCTTCATATTGGACTTCCTCTTTAGCTTCAAATAGGTAAGGGTATTTTGATTTCATCGCGTCCTTGGCCTCCCATGTTATTTCTTTTGCTTGTTGATTCCTCCAAAGTACCTCAACTGAAGCTATTTCTTTATTCCTTAGCTTCTTAACTTGACGATCTAGAATAGAAATAAGCACCTCTTCATATGTGAGATCTTCTATAACCTGCACGTCTTCAATAAGAGCGACACAGGATGGGTCACCTATGCATTTTCGAAGCATTGAGATATGAAAACTTGGATGAACCATTGAAAGCTCTTGGGGTAGCTCTAGTTTATATTCAACCTGCCCAAAATTCTTAATAATTTTATATGGCCCTATGTAATGTGGGCTCAGTTTTCATTTCTTACCAAATCTCATAACCCCTTTCATTGGAGACACCTTTAAAAATACCCAATCCCCTACTAAGAATTCCAGTCCTCTCCTTTTAGAATCCGCATATGATTACTGATGACTTTCGGCTGTTTCCAGTCGCTATTGTATTACCTTAACCTTTTTCATAGCTTGTTGTACTAGAACTGGCCAAAGCAAGGTAGTTTCACCCACTTCAAACCATCCAATCGGCGACCTACATTTCCTTCCATACAAGGCTTCATAAGGTGCCATCTTGATACTTGAGTGGTAACTATTATTATAGGAAAATTCAATAAGTCGCAAATGGTCCACCTAACTACCTTTAAATTCCAATGCACAAGCTCAGAACATATCTTCAAGTGTCTGAATGGTCCATTCTTCTTGACCGTCTGTTTGAGGGTAGAATGTTGTACTCATATTCACTTGTTTCTTTAAACTCCTTTGGAAGGACTTCCAAAACTTTGCAGTGAATTGAGCCCCCCGATAGGAAATAATAGAGATTGGGACTCCATGTAGCCTGACTATCTCTTTGAGGTAGAGCTTGGCATACTTTTCAGCTATATAATTACTATGGACTGGCAAAAAATGTGCTGACATTGTGAGTCTATCAACTATTACCTATATGGAGTCAAACTTCTGAAATGTGCAAAGCAAACCGGTAACAAAATCCATGTTGATCATATCCCATTTCCATGTTAGAAGCTCTACACATTGCACATAACCACCTGGCTTTTGGTGTTCTACTTTCACTTGTTGTCAATTTGGACATCGAGCCACAAATTTTGCAAGGTCCTTTTTCATGCCTCCCCACCAAAACATTCCCTTCAGGTCATGGTACATCTTAGTTGATCCTCGATGGATGAAATATCGGGAATGACGGGCCTCCTCCATTATCCTCTTTCTTAATCCATTAGTATCAGGCACATATAATCTATCTTGGCAGTAAAGTACTCCATTTTTTGTAAGGACAAAGTCCTTTATCATACACTGACTCTCCTTTTCCTTAAGTTGTCGTAGAACAGGATCCTCAAACTATTTTTCTTTCACCTCTATTATTAATGAAGACGTTGCTGTATTATATACAATAACCCCTTCCTTTGGAGTTTCAAGAAGGTGAACTCCCAAATTGACTAGCTGACGTAGATCCTTAGCCAGTCCTTTACTTATCATAGCCTGATCACCAGTATTCATGATTTCATTATGACTCAAAGCATCAGCTACACATTTGCCTTCCTCGGATGGTATAATATATCAATGTCATAATCCTTCATTAGCTCTAGCCATCACCACTATCTTAAGTTTAGGTCTTTCTGCTTAAAGATGTATTGTGAACTCCTATGGTTAGTATATATGTCAACATGAACCCCATACAAATAGTGGTACCATATTTTCAAAGCAAATACAACCGCTGCTTGCTCAAGATCATGAGTTGGGTGGTTTTTCTCATGTGGTCGTAGCTGTCTAGATACATAAGCAATTACCCTACCATGTTGTGCTAGTACACACCCTAAGCCAACTCTTGAAGCATCGCAATACACTTTATACCCCTCGATGCCTTCTGGAAGTACTAGCACAGGTGCAGAATTAGCTTATTTTTTAGCTTCTGGAAGCTCCTTTCACATGCATCATTCCATTGGAACTTGGTCGCCTTATGTATCAAATTCGTTAGAGGTGCAAAAATAGAAGAAAAACCTTCAACAAACCTCCTATAATAACCTGCCAAACCTAGGAAGCTCTGAACTTTCGTGGGTGTTGTTGGTCTTGGCCAATCTCTCACCGCATCTATCTTTTGTGAATCAACTCTTATTCCCTCATTAGACACAATATGACCCAAGAATGCCACTCAGTTTAGCCAAAATTCACATTTAGAAAACTTGGCATTCAACTATTGATCACGAAGTACTTGTAGCACCTGTCGTAAGTGATTTGCGTGATCCTCTTCTGATATTGAATATACCAAAATGTCATCTATAAATACTATCATGATCACATCCAAGAATGGCTTGAATACCCTATCTATCATATCCATAAAAACTGCTAGTGCATTTGTTATCCCAAATGACATAACAAGAAATTCAAAGTGACCATAGTATGTTCTGAAAGCAGTCTTAGGTATATCTTTCTCCTTCGCCCTTACTTGGTGATATCCTGATCTCAAATCAATTTTTGAAAAGCATTTGGCACCCTGTAACTGATCAAATAAATCATCAATCCTAGGGAGGGGGTATATATTTATAATTGTCACCCTATTCAATTGTCGATAGTCCATATACATTCTAATGGTGCCATCCTTTTTGCGTACAAATAACACTGGTGCACCCCAACGGGACACACTAGGTCTTATAAAACCCTTCTCCAATGAGTCTTTTAACTGCTCTTTTAATTCACACAATTCTGCTGGGGCCATTCTATATGGAGGGATGGAAATAAGTTAAGTGCCTGGAAGTATGTCAATACCAAAATCTACCTCTTGTTCCGGAGGTAAGCCTTGAAGTTCTTCAGCGAATATATCAACAAATTCATTCACCACTAGAACTGATTAAAGAGTTGGTGATTCTGCCTCCATGTCTCTCACTCTAACTAAATGACATATGTAGCCCTTAGATATCATCTTTCTAGCCTTAAAATAAGAGATAAACTTCCCCTTTGGCGCCCTAACGTTGCCTTCCCATTCAAGAACTGCCTCATTTGGAAAGTGGAAGAACATTCTCTTAGTTCGGCAATCTACGATGGCATAGCAAGAAGCTAACCAATCTATACCCATTATAATATCAAATTCCATCATTTCTAGCTCAATCAGGTCAGCTAATGTGTCAGGGTCACAAATAGTTACTATACAGTCATAATAAACCCTTCTAGCCATAATGGATTCATTAGTTGGTGTGAACACTTCAAATAGTCTGTTCAATAATTTGGGTGTTCTCTTAAGCCTTCTAACAACTAGTGGGGTAATGTATGATAGTTTAGAACCAGGGTCAATTAATTCATATACATTATGTGAAAATATGGAAATATACCTGTGACCACACCGGGTGAAGCTTCCAAATTTTACCGACTCCCCAGAGCATAAGTACGATTCTAGACTCTGCTAGAGCTAGCTGCCTCTCTAACACCTCGATCACAACCCATAGGTGCTTGTTCACCCCTACCTAATGGAGGAACTGACGATGATGAAGCAACTGATGACCTAGTAGATTGTGCTATATCACCCATATGTCTCCTCGAGCAATCTCTTATCATATGTCCCGATGCACCACACCTATAATAAGCATCTATCCTAACACGACATATACCTAAATGACTTCTTCCATACTATTTACAAAGCCGTGTAGGGGTCATTTGCTGGCCTGCGAACTATCCCTCTGTCCGGGCGCCTTGCCCTTCACTTCTTGGACCAAACTGATTTCTCCTGGACCCCTAAAGTTGTGGTGGAGTACTAGCTGTAGGTTATGTGAATGATGGCCTATGCATTCTATTAGAAAACTGAGGCCTATGCTCACCTTGGGGTTGTGTAAATTGCCCTGTAGACCTGGCCCTCTTAGATTGCGCCCTTTCTAACTCTTATGTCCTTCTCCTTTGCCTCTGATCCTCCAATTTCTATGCAAAAACTTGCATTCTCTCTATATCCATGTCTTTGTTCAAGGAAGTAATGGTACATTCTCTGACCAGATACGTATTCAATCTATCTACATATCGAAGAACTCTATCTGCCATAGTAGTAACTACATTAGAAGCATACCTGACCAGGGAATTACATTGAATGTTATACTCCCTCACGCTCATATTCCCTTGGTGGAGGTTCAAGAACTGATGTGCACGGGCTCTTAGAACTTTAATGGCAAGTAATGGTCAAGAAATGCCTCCTTGAACTCCTTCCAGATAGTTGGATGTGCATCTATACCCTTAGATTTCTTCCAAGCTTCATACCACAATAGAGCCACACCCTTCAACCTATATGTCGCTAACTCGACAACTTCTCTATGAATCTGATCAATAAAGTCTTGGGGATCTTCATTAGGATCTGACCCAGTGAAGGATGGAGGATCCAAGTTAAGGAAATCATGTATCCTTGTGTCAGCTATCCTATTCGCACCACCTGCACCTATAACCGTACCTTCCTGTCTTTGACCTTAGACAACAACTATATGGGTTAATAGTTGGGCTACATTTCTTAGATCCTGCACGATAGCATCAATAGGTGGTTCTGGGGGAATTTCACTACTTTCAGGTTCATCAGGAGCTGGAGGGGTTGGAGATGTCTGTTATAGAGACACCTCTTGAACCTCATTTCAATGTCTCACCTAACTGGGTATACCAACCACCACTTCTATGCCTGTCCTTTTACCTTTGTTTTGCCTGGATTATGGCATACTTGCTGTACAAAACAATTTAGGAGTTAGACATAATGCACTTACTATACTTGGCTTTATTGCATGATCTAAAGAATGAAAAAAAATAACAACTCCTAAATGCCACGTAGCCTCCTGCTTATAAATGTGGTGTACAACATATTGATAAACAAGACTCTACATAGACACAACTTTGTAGAGTCCCTAGGATAACCTCACTCTGATACAACTTTTATCATGCCTAAAGTCCCATTAGGGCGGACTGGCACCCGTTGCCAGTAAGGCCCGAGAGAACCAACCTATATCTATGCGCTTTCTACACATATTATGAGGTATTCCTACATTTAGCATGCCTTTAAGAAAGTAAATAGTGATAACAAACCAAAAAGAGATGCATATGGCTAGGCCGTTGGGGCCACGGTGTCTAAAGTATGAGACATGACACACTTTAATTTAGATAGTATACAAAGCCTCTAGATAAGGAAAAGTATCTGATAACTATTGGGATAAGCCCCGCCTTGACTAAATATACAATACAAAAACATAAGCTCTAGACACACAAAACTCCGAACCAACCTAGAGCTTGGTAACAGGAGTTTGATATCCTGTACTCTTACTAGGGAGACCTACTAGCACCTGTACTTGCAGCATGAAATGCAGGTCTCCCGTAAGGAAAGTCAGTATGAGATAATGTACTTAATATGTAAGGCAGGAAATACTGTATATGAAGCAATAACTTAAATGGAACTATGCACTATTGTAGGACAAGAAACCGCCTTTAGTTATGCTGTGGGATCATATACTTTATGTTCTTTTTATCACTTTACCTTTACTGTATAATCTGTGTACAACATATAATACAAATGACCAGCTGATCAGTGGTAAATCTATATTGGGATCGGCCCTAGCTAGGCTTTTCCTTTAACCCATTGGGTTACCCCCATGATAGGATCGACCCTGGCTAGGTGATTCTTCCACCCCTCGGGTTACCATCCATCAATAAGCAATAAACTTTATCTTTCAATTACTTTTGAGATGCTTCTTTCGGTGGTCATTATATTGGAGCTGTAGGACTGTAGATACAACATATGACATGTAAATAATCACAAGAGACAACACCACAATGAAGGAGTAAGTTACACAAATAATGAAATCCATAGGAGGTGGAACAACACATGAACTTTATTTAGTAGAACGAATTTGTGTATATTGGTACCAAAGTATATACGCAAATTTAGAGGGTACTATGTATGGGATCATATGAATATGTGAAAGAGTTGAGACATGGTTAATAGTAGTGTCGGAGTTGATAAGTGCCTTTATGTGCCAAGGAGGCATCTATGTTTCATGTCAAATAATAAGTAATCAAGTAGTCTTACATACCTCGCTGTACGACCTTGCTATTACCTCGAGATAACCTTCCCTTCCTCTAAATATTTATCTACAACATAGTAGGTAATAAAACTAGCATTAGCAGCTAATATATACATCTTGGCAGCCCAATCTCATAAAAAACAACACACGGCCAGCAAGCAGATATTTATAAACCCGAGCGTATTCTGTACGATACACATTATCATATACATATCATGCGCAGCCTATTCTACTGCCATAACAGTCTTGCAACAACCCACAAAGCACAAGACATAACAATTCTATGCAACATACAAATAGGCGGCATAACGTTATATCCCTTCGCTACATTACGAAGTTGACGATTCCAAACCTTTACCAACTTCAACCAAACTGTTTCCACAACATTTATACATACAAACAATCCTAAAACAGTTCAAAAACTTTCCTCAAAATAAGTGGATGACATGAGACCATAGCCCCCAATTAATTAGCCCACAAGTTTCTATTACAAGCACAATTATGATGTCACAAAATAACTTACTTTTGCGGACAATAAAGATGGTGCAGCAGCCTTTATACATCATTATAGCACCAATACATATTAATAGCAATAGCCTCCCATCATAATCAATCCAACCAAAAAGAGAAAATCTTACAAATAAACAAGAAAAATGTACAACAACTTTTGGAACACATGCTGTCCAACAATTTCAGCATAGACATAACCAACATAGTCTCTTGTTTTGCATAAGAAAACTATATTAAATACACCGATATAGTCACTAACCTTAACCCTCAAATTTCAGGTTTCCTTCAAGAACCCTAGTGGGTTGTGTAGGCTACCTTGTGAAGTGAAACAAAGAGAAAACAAAAGTCTTTAGGAAAGCTGAAAAATTATCTCAAGTGAAAATGAATTAAGAAGCTGTTTTGAGCCCTTTTTAAAGAGTCACTTGGCCAACTTTATTTTGATCTTTTGACCACGGAATACCACATATTATTAAGATGGTGAGGCAGCAATTTTGCCCCTCACACTTGGGCCTAAATGGGTCTCAAAGTTGATGTTCCTTGGCTACCCATTTTCCAAATTCCTCTTCACTTATTTTGGGCCTAATTAGCCAAGTGGGTTTTGGTGTACTTGGGCCCTTTTATTATTCATCTTGGGCTGAAAATACATTCCCTTTATGATACTAAAATACGGGCTAAAGTTACTCCTTTAACACAGACTTTATTCATAATCGGACTTGGATAAATTCAACGTAGGGCCTCATTTCCGTTTAGCTAGCAAATTTAAGCTATGCAAGTAGGTGACTCACATGCTAGCTTCCTAAGTATTATAAGCAGCTCAATTCTCTCACTTTGTGTAGTTTCGTGATCTCCTCAATTTGATAGAAAACATTTATACACTCGACCCTCTTAAGCGTTAGATGCACATATTGCCCTATAACATAAGATTCAAGAACTTTTAAAAATAGGCGCTAATTTGACAAAACCATATCATGTTTCATTTTCATAGTACTAGTATTGTAAGATGTGGGTGTTACATGTCATTTGGTTTGACTACTGTACTGGCTATGCCTATAAGTCTCATGAATAAGATCTTTAATCCCTACTCTATTATGTTTATGGTGGTTTTGGTTTGATGGTTCATTTCCCTAAGTGAGGAGTGCATATGAGTCATTTGAGGGTAGTACTACAAAGCTTAAGGAAGAAAGATGCATGCTAAATAAGAGTAATGGGAGTTTGGGTTGTAAGAGGTTTCCTTCCTAGGTCATGTGGTACGGGGTGATGGTATTAAGGTATACCCTAGTAAGACAAAGGTGATTAGAGATTGGCCTAGACCTTGACTTCATCAGATATTAGGAGCTTCTTAGACTTAGTGGGCTATTATTGGAATTTGTGAATAGGTTCTCTTCAATTGCTTCTCTTATGACTTATGTGACCCTAAGTAAGGCCAATGTTGTGACTGACATTTTAAGTAGGGTGATTTGATAGGTCTAAGAGTTATTATTCCTTGTGTTATTACATTGTGCTAATAGGATTCATGCATGTCCCGGATGGTTGAATGAGTCTATAGTGACTGGAAGGGGTCTATAAGGGTTGCCCTGTGTTCTTATTGCAGAGAAGTCTTGTCTTGTGATCTTGGTTGAACTTAACTTGATGTGTTGGAGGTCTTGAGGTGGTTTGGCTATTTGTATAGCATGCTTTCGATAAGTGTATGATCCATAAGGTTGTAATATGATTGGTAGGGATGGTCGATCTACTTGGTTAACTACAATGGGTTAGTTACTTCTCTAAGGTTGATTTGAGGTTCGGGTATTGTTCCCATGTGTGGATGAGGGTAGTGGATATCCTAACTATCCTCTCTGATTAGAAAGGAGCATTTCGAATATTGATGGAGTTGTTGGATGACATAAGCACCGGTTGTGTTTATGGGTATCATGAATAAGGTCTTAAAACCCTAGCTTGCCATGTTCTGGGTGGCCTCAAGTGGTGGAGCATTGATTTAGTTAAAGCATGTGAACCATTTTGGGGTAGTGTTGCAAGTCTTGAATGATTGGATGTTGTTTGCTAAATATGATAGATGAGAATGGAAGATAATAAGAAGGTGCTAAGAATTCTTTTAAGGATTATAATGTGAGTGTGCATTATTTTTCCTCGGTAAGGCTAGTGTTGTGGTTGATGCTCTAAGTAACCTAGCATGTGTTGTTGATGGTGGCAAAGATGATACTAGTGGGGTTTATTGGTTATTTAGATTGGAAGTTAGGTTGAGATAAGTTGAGCATGGTGTTGTAGCATTCTTGGTGGTTCCAAATCTTCTTGGGTTAAGAGATTTAGATTAGGCAAGGACTTGATTTCTACCTTATTAGAGTTGGATGTTTTGAGTGACAGAATGATAGATTGGAGGTTGACCTCCCAAGGGAGAGATGGTGGTTATGGTACCACGTGGCTTAGGTGTTTTTAAGGTTGATAATTGAGCTGTGGTTTGTGGGTGATGAGGAGGATAAATTGGCTTAGGAGAAGGTCCTAGTGGAGGTATTGGATAGGTGAGTGGAGAAATTGATTGAAAATGATGTGGTATTCACTAAGGCCCTTTGGAAGAGTCGTTTATCCGTTTGTGTTTCTGGGGGAGCCGGTGCGGACATGGAGAAGAAATATCCGTATTTCTTTCATTCTATTCAAGCTTATGATAACATGCCAAATCCTTTTTTGGTGATTTCAAGTCTCTTATTTCGGCCTCTGTGTCTTTTGCATGCATTCGTGTTTATGTTAACAAGTTCATGACGATTTTGACACTTAGGTTGACATTTTTGAAAATGGTGTTTAAGTGCATTATTGCATTCTTGTTGGGGCTGATTTCTTTATGATTACTCTTCTTATGTATGTTTCTTTGACATTCGAGGACTAATGTTCCCATGGGAGGATATTGAAACGCACCAAACTTGCCTAGGAATGCCCCATAATTTTAATTCTCTTATATCTCAAATTGGGAATATTTAAACACCCCTCCACGTAGCTCAAAAAGACCCAATGATGAATTTTTTCAATATCTCAAAATATGTACAAAATTTCACAATTCCAACCTCAGATTCTTTTTCAGAGGCAACATTTCATAGAAAAATGAGTACCTACAAGGTATACTTTGTCCGTGCCAAGAAAAGTAAATTTTGATGAAACTTTGCAAAAATAGTAGTTGTCTATGACGGGTCCGCGACATAGAGCTGACGCAGACTAGTCTAGAAACATCTAAAAAATATTCTTTTTCTCTAGGGAAATTGGATAATAACCCTATACCTATATACACAAAAATCTGTGTCTAGTCATTTTAAGCCCTAAAAACCAACCAAAAACCTCTCTAATCTTCATCAAATTCTCCGTTCAATTTCAAGTTTTTGAAGAAGTCTTGTGGGAATTCAAGAAAACCAAGTCAAGCCCCAAGTCTTCCTCAAGATTCAAGTGTCTAATCTCTTTCCGGATCTAAGGATTTCATTCAAGTTTCAAGTGTCCATTTCAAATCTTCTTCAAGAAACTCTCCAAAGTCAAGGTATTTTGGTTTTAGCCATTGGTTTCTTCCACCCATGGTGCCTTAATCTCCTCTTTACTTAAGTTGCATGATTTAAAGTTGATTTTACAAATGTATTTACTAGTATGAACAGGTCTATGAACTATATTAAAGTTATGTAAAGTTGTGACTGTTTTGCTATGTTTTGAGCTGTAAATCTTGGATATATTGTAAGATTTGATGATAGGTTTTGATGTATATTGCATGAGGGCATTGCAAGGTATTGATTGATAGTTTTACAATGGATTTTATTGCATGATCTTATCTCTACATTTCATAGTTTTAAACTACCATTTCACACTCGCCAAGTGTTTGAAAAAATGTCAGGTTATGGTCTCTTGAGGAATTGAAGGTCTAATGCATGTCTTATGAGTTGAATGGCCATATAATGATTATATGATGATGAAATGATTATGGAAGTAATGTATGTATTTGATGACTATATAATGATGATAGGAATATTTATATGAGTTACTTTCATAAAAGAGTACCTATGGTGCTGCAAGTAGATTGTTGGGTTTCCTTGTTTGTTGTGCTTTTGAGAAAATGGAGAAGGTCTTCCTTTCTTTGAAATGAGATGTTGTGATGAGCTAGTTCTATGATCTCTATCGAAAAGGCCATGTCGTAAGGTAGCAAGACTAATGATTCCTACTGAAAAGATAATATCGTAGGTATGGACCCCTTGCCAAAAAGGCCATGCCATAAGGTAAAATAACTAATAATTCCTACCAAAAAGACCATATCGTAAGGTATGAACCCCCTACTGAAAAGACCATGCTGTAAGGTAGAATTACTAATAGTTCTTACTGAAGAGATCATATTGTAAGGTATGGACACCCTACCGAAAAGGTCATGCTGTAAGGTATGAAGACTAATGCTTCCCACCAAAAAGATCATATCGTAAGGTGCGAACATTCAATCAAAAAGGTCATGCCGTAAAGTATACTGAATCATGGCTCCTACAAAAAAGATTTTATCATAAAGTAAGGGAAGTCTTATACAATATACCAAAAAGACTATGTCGTACATTAGAGTATTGGTAACCCTCTCTAGAAAGGTTATACTGTAAGGTGAGTGGGGTTCATTTTGTCCATTTCATAAAGATTGGTAAGAAAGGGTTGAGTATGTAGTCCATTGAATTACATTCCTTGATCATGATTTACAAGTATGTTTTACTTAAGCATTGTTTATGCATGTCATGTTGATAATGTACTATTTCTTGCTATGATTATGCATTTTGATTATTGCCTATCTCTTGTTGCATTACATCCTACATACTTAGTACATTGCAATGCACTAACACATATTCTATGCCTACATGATATCACCATGTAGGAACCAGAGGCCCGCTTGAGCATCTCCACCCACATGGCTAGCACAGTTTCACTCAAGCTTGTTGGTGAGTCCTCTATTTCAGGGACGTTACTTGTGATCTCTTGTTATGTGTTATGACTTTCTCTTTGACTTACGTATTGCCTATGAGGGTGAGTCCAGGTTCTTTGTCTTGGCTCCCGTTCTTATCTATGTAGTAGTGATGTTGTTGGATATGTTATGTATCTATGCTATGAGCTTGACTATATTGACACTTGATGTTTATGATCCGGAAGTTTCTCCTTAGTCCCAATTTTCCCTTGTTTACATCAATCTCTTGTTTTCATTCTAGGTACTTTTGCAACCAAGGATGTGTAATGATATGCTATGCAGCTTGTTTGGTGTTCCTTTGGGTTCCCTATTCACCGATCATGTCTAGGCCCTAAGCTTAGGTCATGACAACACCATGTATTGATGAGGATAGGTACAACCTTCTCTTACACATTTATACTCTTGGCTATTTCACGTATTGATGAGGATATGTACAACATTCCCTTTACATCATGTATTGCTAGATATAGGTACAACCTTTCCTTACACATTTATACTCTTGGTTACCTCATGCATTAATGAGGAAAGGTACAACCTTAGCTTTATATCGTAAATTGATAAGGATAGGTACAACCTTCCCTTACGTATTTATAATCTTGGTTACTTCATATATTGATGAGGATAGGTATAACCTTCCTTTATGTGCATTGATGAGGACAGGTGCAACCTTCCCTTTACAACGTGTGTTGATGAGGATATATAACCTTCTATTACACATTTATACTCTTGGTTACTACATGTGTTGATGAGGTTACGTACAACTTTCCCTTAAGCACTTATACTCTTGGTTACTTCGTTTATTAATGAGGTGAGGTACAACCTTCCCTTATAGATTTATACTCTTGGTTACTTCATGTATTGATGAGGATATGTACAACCTTCCCTTTACATCATATACTGATGAGGATATGTACAACCTTTCCTTATACATTTCTTCTCTTGGTTACTTCATGTATAAAGAAGGATAGGTACAACCTTCCCTTTACACTGCATTTTGATAGGGATAGGTAAGACCTTCCCTTACACATTTATACTCTTGGTTAGTTTATTTATTGATTAGGAGAGGTACAACCTTCCCTTACATATTTGTACTCTTAGTTACATCATATATTAATGAGGATGTGTATAACCTTCTCTTTATATCATGTATTGATGAGGATAGATATAACCATTCCTTATACATTTATACTCTTGGTTAATTCATGTATTTATAAGGATAGGTACAACCTTCCCTTTACATTGTTTATTAATGAGGATAGGTACATCCTGCCCTTACACATTTATATTCTTGCTTATTTCATGTATTAATAAGGATAGGTACAATCTTCCCTTTACACTGTGTATTGATAAGGATAGGTACAACCTTCACTTATATATTTATACCCTTGCTTACTTTATGTACTGCTAAGAATAGTGCCACACCCAAAATCCCATTAAGGCGGACTGGCACTTATTGCCGAAAAGACTCTAGAGAAACAACATATGATTATGTACTATCTATGAACACTAGAAGGTGTTTCCATCATAAATATGATTTCGTGAAAGTAGACAGTAGTAACAAGACAAAGAAAAATGCATATGACTAGTTTGTTGGAAGACGATATCTAAAACACAAGACATAATGTCACGACCCAAGCCTAGGGCCTAGTCGTGACACGGTGAATGGGGAACCAAAAGGAATCCCAGACAAGTCTCATAGCATATCATTACACATCCTTGGTTGCGAAAGTAATTTAAATGACAATGAGGAATAAGCATAATCAAAGGAATTGGGACTAAGGATAAACCTTCATATCATAACATCAAGAACAAGAGAGTCAAGACTCATAATATAGATACATATTATGCCCAATAACACCTCTACTACATAGATAAAAGTAGGGCCCAAGATAAGCAACTGTGCCCACCCTCATAGTCAATACATAACCAAAAGAAAGGTAGTCTTAATACATAGCAGGAGTTCAGAAGCAACGTCCCTGAAGTGGAGGACTCACCAACAACATTGTAGGACAATTGAACTAGCTATGGGGAGGAGGATGAGGATCAAGAGGTGCTCTGATTCCTATATTGTCACATCATATAGGTATAGAGTATGCACTAGTACGATTAAATGTATTAAGCATGTAGGATGCAATGGAACAATAGATGTACATCATAATCGAAATGGTTAATTAGATAATAGATAAGCATATGACAATATGACATGAAAGTAACATCCTTGAATTAAATCATACTTTGATAGAACATAACATATATGGAGGGAGTGGCCATTTCTTAGTGCAATCCAAGGCCAATCACCCGTTTAGAGAGGCGCATGAGGTACGAACCCCTTCATAAGATTGTTGAGGTACAAAACCCCTAACGGCTTGATGGGTACAAACCTGCAACATGTGATAGAGTACAATCCCCCCAAAAGGTTGATGGGTACAAATCCCCAATATGGTTGATGGATAGTAGCACCCTACCACCCGTGGTGACCAGAGTACAAGACCCCCAATAGCTTGATGAGTACAAACCCCCAAAAAGGTTGATATATAGTCGCACCCTACCACCCATGGTGACAGAATTACAAACCCCCGATAGGTTATCAAGGTACGAACCCCTTGAATTAGTTACCTGGCGCATAACCCCCGAAAAGGTCATGGTCACAAGCCAAAAATATATAAAAGAATATCATTTATATATTCGTCCCTCTCATCGTTATCCAGTTATCATACATACACATACATTTCATCATCTTTTCACCACCACTCCATCCTATTTCATTATCATATAACTATAATATATAAGGACATTTTATCATCATTTCATCATCATTCAATCATCATTTCATCATCATATAGTTATTCAACAAATAAGAAAAACATTGGGCTCTCAACTCCTCAATAAGCCATAACCGGACATTTTATTAATCATTTAGGGTGTGTAGTGCAAGTGTAAAACCATGCTGGAAAATCCAATGTAAAACCTTCAATAGATACTTGGTAACACCCTCAACAAATATACATCAAAACTCTTCATCAAATCTTACAATTGACCTTGGTTTCATAGCTCAAAATATAGTAAAACAATCACTATTTCATAAACCCCAGCATAGTGTGCAGTGACTTTCATAATAAATAAGACCCAAGAGTAAATCAACTTTAAATCATGCAAATTAGAGTAAAAGGAAGCTTGGGTATCATGGGTGGAAGTAACCCATGAAAGAAAACTAGATACCTCATCTTTGGAGATAAACTTGATGAAGATTGAAGATGTAGACTTGAAGCTCGAGTACAAACCTTAAGAACCGAGAAATGGTTTTGAGACTTGAGTTTAGGTGTAAAATATTTGGCTAAATGTTTGAATGAGTATTAGGGAATGTATAAAATGATATAAGGGTGAAAAATTGGCTAAGTATAGGTATTTTCACGTTTGGGAACACTTCGGATGAAGACATAAAGTCTTGGGCCAAACTCAAAACGAACCAACAATAACATAAGTGCGCGCCCTTGGCGCGTCGTGCTAGGGGCTCAAAAAGCTCTATGGAAATTGCATTTTGCGAATTTTTAATTTTAATGAAGCTTCTCTAAAATTGGGTTTATACCTATTCCCCACTCAATTTGACCCCTTGAACAAGAATATAAAGTCGAATTTTTTAGATCACACACAGATTTTCAAATATATGGAAGTTAAGATTCCGAAAACTTCAAAGGCACATTTTCAGGCACTTTTTGGGGTCGTTTCAATATCTCCCCCTTGGGAACATTTGTCTCCAAATATCAAAGAAACATATATGAAAGACAAACAGATGATCATTTCATCCCACATAGAAATGCAATAGTGCACTTACACATCATTACAAAAATCTCATCATAAGTGTAAAATTATAACAAACATATCAATTTAGCATGAACATACGCAATGACATGAGGGTGAACTTAAGACTTGAGGTAATATAAAGGACTTAGCTTAATACCTTAGGCTTGAGTGGAGTGGAAAAGGTAAGGATATCGCTTTTGCATGTCCTCTTTGGCCTCCTAAGTAGCATTTTCAACTTGTTGATTCCTCAAACTGACCTTAATGGAAGCCACCTCTTTGTTCCTCAATCGCATCACTTATCTGTCCAAAATCTGAGCTGGAACCTCTTTATATGTCAAATTATCCGCAACCACACCCATAATATCAAGAGGCACAGTGGCACTCGGATCACCCACATATTTCCTCAACATGGACACACGGAACACCGGATTAACCAAATCCATTTCTCTAAGAAATTCCAACTCATAAGCTACCTTGCCAACTCTTCTCATTACCTTATAAGGACCCACATATCTTGGGATCAACTTTCCGTTATTACCAAAATACACCACACCCTTCATGGGTGACGCTTTCAAATAAACTCAATCACCAACTTTGAATTCAAGATCCCTTCTCGTCACATCGGCGTAGGACCTTTGGCAACATTGGGCCGTCTTAAACCTTTTTCTAATCATCCTAACCTTCTCAAAGGTCTCCATAACAAGATATAGTCCCAACAAAGCTACCTTACCAACCTCAAACCAACCAACCGGTGATCTGAAATGTCTTCCATAGAGAGCCTCAAAAGGAACCATACCTATACTAGAATGATAGGTATTGTTATAGGCAAACTCAATCAACGGAAGATGATCATCCAATTACCTATAAGCTCCAACACATATGCTCTAAGCATATCTTCAAGGGTTTGGATGGTCCTTTTTGCTTGGTCATCCGTTTGAGGGTGGAAGTCCATAGAAAGATGAACTCTAGTACCAAGACCCCTTTGGAAGGACCTCCAAAAATATGAAGTAAATTGAGCACCATGATTCGATATGATAGAAAAAGGAACCACATGTAACCTTACCAAGTCACGAAATGCATAATCTTCAGCCCCATATGTGGTCTTAACTAGTAGGAAATGAGCCAATTTTCCCCATATGTGGTCTTAACTAGTAGGAAATGAGCCAATTTTTTGTCATCCTATCAACCACTACCATATGGAATCAAAACCTTTTCTAGTCTTGGGCAACCAAACTACAAAATCCATATTTATCTCTTCCAACTTCCAAGTAGGAATCTCAATGTCTTGGGTTAGGCCACCCAGCCTTTGATGTTCAGGTTTGACTTGTTAACAACTATGACAACCGAAAACTAATTTGGCAATGTCCCTCTTCATGCCTCCCCAACAATACATATCCCTCAAATCTCTATATATTTTGTTGGAATTGGGGTGGATAAAATAAGAAGAATTGGGCCTCATCAAGGATTTTCTCATTGAAACCATCAACATAAGGCACACATAACCTACCTTGGTACCTCAGGGAACCATCTCCCCCTTGAGAGAAAACCTCCACTTTGCTCTTTTTCACCAAGGCCTTCAATTCAAGCAATGAGGAGTCAAGATCTTGTTTTTCTATCACCTCATCAACCAAGGAAGACCCAGAACCATCACTAACAACAACACCATCATTACCAACCTTTTCCAACCTAACCCCCATTCTAGCCAATCGATACAACTCCTTAGCCAGCTTCTTATCACTATCATCAACATGAGCTAGGCTTCCTATAGACACCCTACTCAAGGCATTCGCCACCACATTTGTCTTATTTGGATGGTAATGCACACTCATATCATAGTCCTTAAGAAGTTCTAGCTACCTGCTTTGTCTCAAGTTGAGATACTTTTGAGTGAAGACATATTGGAGGCACTTATGATTGGTGAACACATCAAAATGCACCCCATAGAAATAATGTTGCCAAATTTTCAAAGCAAATACTATGGCGGCCAATTCAAGATCATGAGTAGGGTAGTCCTTTTAGTGCACTTTGAGTTGCCTAGAAGCATAGGCTATCACCTTACCATTTTTATATTAGCACATAACCCAAACCAACTCTAGAAGCATCATAATACACCACAAATCCCTCAAGCCCATCCGGTAGTGATAATATAGGAGAGAACACAAGCTTGTCCTTCATGGTTTGGAAGCTCCTCTCACATTCACTGGTCCACACAAATTTAATCTTATTTTTAGTCAATTTTTCATAGGGGAAGAAATAGATGAGTGACCCATTCACAAACCTCCGATAGTAGCCCGCTAAGCCTAAGAAACTCCTAATATCCGACGGGGTCAATGGTTTAGGCCAATTTCTAATCACATTAGTCTTTTTAGGATCCACCTTTATACCATCCCCGACACCACATGCCCTAGGAAAGCAACCTCCTTCAACAAAAATTCACACTTTTCATATTTAGCATATAATTTCTCCTCGCTCAATATTTTCAACACAACCCTCAAGGGAGCCCTATGCTCCTTCTCACCATGGAAATAGATCAAAATATCATCAGTTAATATGACAACAAATGAATTAAGGTAGGGATGAAGACCACAACAGAGGAAACAAGGTAGGGATTGAAGAATCTATTCATAAGATCCATGAAGATGCCCGGTGCATTGGTAAAATAAAAAGAGATCACAACAAACTCATAATTTCCATATCTAGTCCAGAAGTCCTTCATTGGAATATCACACTCCCTCACCTTTACTTGATGATACCTGGACGAAGGTCAATCTTAAAGAAATGGCTAGCCCTTTGCAATTGGTAAAACAAATCATCAATCCTTGGAAGAGAATACCTATTCTTGGTGGTGACCCTATTGAGTTGTCGGTGGTCAATACACATCTTAAGGGACCCATCCTTATTTTTCACAAACAACATTGGTGCACCCCAAGGTGAATGGCTAGGCCTAATGAAACCTTTCTCCAACAAGTCCCTCAATTGCTCCTTCAACTCTACTGGAGCCATACAGTGAGGGCGAATATAAATGGGTTGAGTATCAGAGACGAGGTCTACGCAAAAATCTATTTCCCTTTTAGGAGGAACATCAGGAAGGTCATTTGGGAAGACATCAAGAAACTCATTTATAACTGGAACCAACTCTATGGGAAGGACTTTAGACTCCACATCCCTAACCCTCAAAAGATGGTAAAGGCACCCCTTAGAGATCAACTTACGAGCTTTAATGCAAGAGATGAATCTACCCTTCACAACAACATCTTGACTCTCCTAGTTAAGGATGGGTTCATTTGGAAATTGGAATTTGACTCTACAATTTCTAAAATCAATAGAAGTATAGTATGCATGAAACCAATCAATCCCAAGAATAATATCAAAATCAACCATGTCTAACTTAACAAGATCACAAGGAAATATTTTATGCAAGCTGCATATAGGACAACTTTTATAGATTTTTGTCGCAACAATAGATGCACCAATTAGAGTAGACACTTCTTATAACGCATGAAATAACTCGGGGTCAACATGAAACTTTTTGGCAACAAAGGAGGTAACAAAGAAGAGTGGCACCCAGATCAATAATACATACACATCAAAGTCAAAGATTTTCAATATACCAATAATAACATCGGGGACCTCATCAACCCCTTGTCTCCCATACAAAGGATAAAGTCAATTGTCCCTTTGAACACCATCTTGTTGCCCACCTCTTCTAAAAGGAAGCACATTAGCACCTTGTGGACGAACCTTCTTGCCCTTACTACGATTTCGAAGGCAGTCCACCTTTTTGTAACCCACCTCTCCACAACCAAAGCATGCATTAGTATCTCACAAATATGGGCCCTTATGACCCCTTCCATACCTAGGACACACCTCTTAGGAACCACAACACCAACACCTTGGGCCCTTGGAAAGTCATTGACAACCTTCCTTTGAAATGCATGAGAAGACCCTTGGCCTTTATGGAACCAGCTACCCTTTTGGAAATTACCCTCGAAATGGGCCCTCTTGGCCTCATGACCCCTTCTCTTCCTTAATCTCTCCTCTTCCATTTGTTCGGCATAGGTCATCAAATGGGACAAGTCCATATCACTAATCAACATAGCAGATTAACATGCTTCACTCACTAAGTCGGAAACCCCCATCACGAACTTGTTCATTCTCGACCTTAGGTCGGCAACAAGTAAAGAGCAAGCTTTGAAGGTTGGTTGAACTTGAAGGTATACTCCCTCACACTCATGGATCCTTGTCTCAAAATCCTAAATTCCCCCAACTTAGCTCCCCTAAGTTCATGGGTGAATAGCCAATTAAGGAAAGTCACCTTGAACTCTTCTGAAAGGACCACTTAGTCGACTCCTTTTTCCTCCTTCCATTGGTTATACCATTTTGTGCTACCCCTTTGAGTTGGTAGGCTGCCAACTCCATCTTTTCTTCCTATCTCATACCCATGATAGCCAATATCTTATAGATCTCATCAATTATCTCTTGAGGGTCCTCATCTACCTTTGACCTATAGAATTCCAGGGGATTCATTCTCATGAAGTCTCTCACCCGAGAAGCTGGTGTAGGAGCATGGGGCGCTTTGGCCCCTTGAGTGGGTTGATTAGCCACTACTTGTTCAAGCAAGGTGAGAGCATCCCTAAGCTCTCCATGGACCGCTTGCTCCTCGAGCATGCGGGGCCATCTCCCTCTCGTGTTAGGCATTATCTACCATAGAAAAGAACAAGCATTAGGGAAGGAAAGCTTACTTCAACTCTATAGCATCTCTTAGAACATGAAGAAGGGAAATAATTCCTCAAACATCTTGTAGCCTCCTACTCATAGTTGTGTGGCACAACACAACCATGAATAAGACTCTATTTGGCGCGGTGAGTTAGACTACGAGGATCTAACAACCTAGTGCTCTGATACCTAGTTTTTCACGACCCAAGCCTTGAGCCTACTCGTGACACAATAAATGGGGAACCCGAAGGAACTCAAACAAGCCTCATGGCATATCATTAAACATCCTTACTTGCGGAAGCAATTAAAATGACAACGAGAAAAAAGCCTAACTAAGGGAATTGGGACTAAGGATAAATATTCATATCATAACATCAAGAACAATAGAGTCAAGACTCATAACGTAGATACATATTATGTCTAACAACACCGCTACTACATAGATAAGAGCGGGGTCCAAGACAAGCAACTGGGCCCAACCTAATTATTAATACATAACCAAAAGAAAGATAGTCTTAGTACATATTAAGAGTTCATAAGTAACGTCACCGAAGTGGAGGACTCACCAACCAGCTCATAGGACAATTAAACTAGCTAAATGGAGGAGGTGGATGATTAAGCGGTGCTACGATTCCTACATGCTGACATTATGTATCTATAGAGTATGCATTAGCATATTTGAATTTACTAAGTATGTAGGATACAATGTAACAATAGATGGGTATCATAATCAAAATTCTTAATTAGACAATAGATGAGCATATAACAATATGACATGAATGGATGATGCTTGAATTGAATCATACTTTCATAGAACATAATATATATTGAGGGAGTGACCATTTCTTAATGCAATCAAAGGCCTATGACCCGCTTGGAGAGGCACAAGAGGTATGAACTCCTTTATGAGGTTGTTAAGGCATAAACCTCCCAACGGGTTGATGGGTACAAACCCTCAATATGGTTGATGGAGAACGAACCCCCGCCCCCCCCCCCACGAAATCCCAAAAGGCAATACATCAATAAAAACCACTGAAACACAGAGAAAACACGTCCACTAACACCAA
>JAOTQR010080383.1:0-15662 GCA_025774065.1 Solanum ossicruentum | reverse complement strand
CTTTTTTGAGGTTGTTAAGGAAAAACCCTCCCGCCGGGTTGATGGGTACAAACCCTCAATATGGTTGATGGGGAACGGACCCCCCACCCCCCCCTAAAAAAAACAATGATTGATGGGTACAAAAACCAACATAGTTGATAGATAGTTGCACCCTGCCACCCATGGTGACTGGAGTGTAAACCCCCCGATAGGTTGATGAGTAAAAACCTCTAGCAAGATTGATTGATAATCACACCCTACCACCCGTGGTGACCAGAGTACAAACTCCCCGATAGGTTATCAAGGTACTAACCCCTTGACATGGTTACTGAGCATATAACCCCCGAGTAGTACATGATCACAAGTCAACACTATATATAAGAATATCATTTATACATTCATCCCTCTCATCATCATCGAATCATCATATACACACCTATATTTCATCATTATTTCACCATCATTGGATTTTATTTACTAATCATATAACCATAATAGACATATGTATATTTCATCATCATTTTATCATCATTCTATCATCATTTCATCATCATATAGTCATTCAACTCATAAGACAAGCTTTAGGCCCTCAACTCCTCAATAAGCCATAACTGGACATTTTATCAAACACTTAGAGAGTGTGTAGTGCTAGTGTAAAATCATGCAAATCAAGAGTGAATCATGCTACAAAATTCAATGTAAAACCTTCAATAGATACTTGGCAACACCCTAAAGAAATGTACATCAAAACCCTTCATCAAATCTTACAATAGACCTTGGTTTCATAACTCAAAACATAGTAAAACAGTCACAATTCATAAACCCCAAAATAGTATGCAGTGATTTTAATAATAAATAAGTCCCAAGAGTAAATCAACTTTAAATCATGCAAATTAGAGTAAAAGGAAGCTTGGGTATCATGGGTGGAAGGAACCCATGAAAGAAAACTAGATACCTTAGCTTTGGAGATGAACTTGATGAAGATTGAAGATGTAGACTTGAAGCTTGAGTGCAGTTCTTAATAATCCGAAAATGGTTTTGAGACTTGTGTTTAGGAGTAAAATATTTGGCTAAATGTTTGAATGAGTATTGGGGAATGTTTAGAATGATATGAAGGTGAAAAATGGCTGAGTATAGGTACTTTCACGTTTGGGAACACTTAGGCCCAAGACTTAAAGTGTTGGTTGAAAGTCAAAACTGAACTAAAAATAACACAAGTGCGCGCCATTGGCGCTCCGCGCCAAAGCTCTCTAGAAATTGCATTTTGGGAATTTTAAATTTTGATGTTGTTGCTCTAAAATTGGGGTTAGACCTATTACTCACTCAACTTGACCAACTGAATAAGACTCTGTAGTCAGATTTACGATATAACACATGGATTTTTAGATATATGAAATATGATTTTGGGAACTTTCGAGGCACATTTTCTAGAACTTTTTGAGGTCGTTTCACATAACCATACTTTACTTTACATACTCTACAAAGCCTCTAGATGATGGACACTATTTGATAAGGGTCGGGATAGGCCTCACCTCATGCTTAGCCACTATACAATACCAAAATATATCCTCTAAAATCAAAAAGCCCCAGAACAACTTGGAGCTCAATAATAGTAGCCGAATATTCTCTACTCCTACTGGCTGGAAGATCTGTTAGCTCATATACTTGCAATATGAAATGCAGGTCCCTTAGGAGGGACATCAGTATGAGATAATGTATCGAATATGCAATGTAAAAAGTACTATATGTGAAATAGTAACTCAAACAAAATCATATACCAATGTAAGCACTAAAAGAAAGTAGTGGTATGATGACATTTATTTGGTGACATTTGAAATAAATGTTGAAAAATAAAGAATTATTGACATTTATGAACAAATATTGTGAAAACAATGACTTTCAATGAGAAATGTCATTAAAATAATGATATTTGGTGCAAAATGTCATTCTTTTATGACATTTGACATCAAATGTGAAATATATTATGATATTTTGCAACAAATATAGTTACTTTTAGCAACATTTTGTGAAAATGTTGTTAATATGATGACATTTTACTCAAATGTCCAATAGAATATGACATATGTTGGCACATGACTACTTTTAATAATAATTATTAAAAATATTTTTAAAATAATGACATTTGCCAAAAAGTATATATACATTAATACAATTATATCACATGTCATATTATTAATCAGGTAGTGACCTTACTGGTCATTTTTTAGCTTATCTACGAAAATTACTATTTTTCCCTTTTGAATGTTGCTTTGAAACTATTTTGGACTATCTGCGTGGTTGAAATTGAAATCCTTAGTTTTAAAAGTAAAAAATATGAGTTTTGATATTTTTGAAAGCTTAAGTTGTTGAAAAAGTGAGTTTTGGTGTCACTCTACGTTTCGGGTATTGGATCGGAAATCCATCAATTCCATTAGCTTCAGAATGTCAAATTTGATCTAGTAGTAGTTACATAACTGAATTTGGAGCTCAAACAAAGATTTTGGATCCAAAGTTGCATTTTTAGTTGGTTTCGGAGCTAAAGTTTGACTTTGGTCAACATTTGAAGCTTGGAAGTTCATATCAAAATTCTGATAGTTTCGAGTTGGTGAACTAACATTAAAAATGATCTCTTCATAATATTTGGAGTTGACGGGGGCAATTTTGGTATTTTAAGTTTTAAATTATTTCTATTAAGTTGCATCAGTATTTGTATCGAGGAGATCTCATAATTGAATTCTGATAGTTTTATTGAGTCCAGATTGCCATTTCTGGTATGGATGTATGTCTAGTTTGTGAGAACTGAGTTTCAGATAGACCCTGTGGGTCCGTTCCATGAATTGTCACTAACTAATTTTAGATGATATCTGGTGCATGCCCTTGTACTTTGCATTTTTGAAAGGTAAATATTATTGACCTCCCGTTCATGGAGGCAGGGCTCACGTTGGTAGACGGTTCACTTGATGATCTCCACATTAGCGGAGGCCTTTGCCACATTCGCGGAGCTCAATACCATTTACCTCTCATGTACACAGAGCTCAATCCCCTTTTCCTCTCGCGTTCGTGAATCAATTTCCGTGTTTGCAAAGTGCGTTTTATACCTGAACAATATTAATTTGTAAAACCTCCATCTTTAGTCCATTTTCAATATTTTAAGCTTCTTGAGGTAATTTTTAACGATGCTTTTTATGGAATATCATTGGGTAAGTATTTCTAATCATCAATTTAATTATATTCCTCCACTTTTTTCTGAATATTGTCTTGAATGTCATGATTTTTAATATCAAAAAATTAAGATTTTCATACCTTTGAATTGGAAACTTTAATTGATGATTTCTCCCTCGATATAAGCTCAATCATAGTGGGATTTTCACCCATGAACTTTTTTTCTCGCAGAGAATCATGATTTTGAGCCAATTTCAAGAGTTGGAACTTTGAATTTTAGCCCTTATTTTGACCATTTTGTCCCTAAGCCTAATTCGTGCCAATATGGGTACCAACATTCATCTCTTGATGCATAATATCTACTTTTGATAATGGTTAGTTGATTGGGTGATTGTTTGGAGGCTTGAGTTGATCAAGTGCTTGGTAGGAGTGCGGTTTCGGCATCGAGGTAGGTTTTGCGAACCATTTTGGGGTTGGATTTAAGTTATTGGTCACGTTTATTTTGTAATTGCCAGATTTAGACTATTTCATGAGTAATTGGGTCGATATGATGGAACTTTGGTAAAAATGCGGCTTTAGTTATGTTGAAATTGAAGTAAATTGTGAGTTTGTTGATAAATTAAGATGTATTCTTGAGATTTGGTATATCATGAATATTGTTGTTATAATATGAGACTTGCGATAACATTTGATAACTTTTGTGGTAACTTTATGGTATTTGAAATACTTTTGGAAATCATGTATATTTTTGGACTTGTGAAGACTGGTATCTTTGGTCTTCTTGATATTGATGAGAGCATGGTGATTTGAGACATAGTGATGATCTATGGTAAGAGATGTGATTCTTGATATTATCTTCCTTGATTTTATGAAGGCTATTTTTTCTGTATTTTTATTATAATGTTGTTATATATCTTGATATGACGGCACTGGCATGAATTCATCTCATATTGCATCGACCTTAGACAGGTGGTGTTACTTGAGAGATCTATTTACCGGTGCCAGAGTCTGTTGAGGAATTCATTGGCACCAGCATCCACCATGATATTTAAGAGATCTAATTATCCGTCATGACCCGAACCTAAGGTGTAGGAGTGAAATGGCTAATGGGAACTCGAAAGTCTCCAAATAAACCTCAAAGTGTCCATATTCACATTATCAATTCAGAAGCGTATAAACGATAGTAAGCGCATAGTTCTCAGGGATGGAAAAGTAGGTCTCATACTATAGGAATGTCATAGGTATAAGGATTAACATTGATCCACATAACATATAGCAGATAAGGACTAAGGAGCGGATAAGTATGACTCACTCTTTGGGGGTAATATGGCACTTAGGATCTTCCACATAATAGCATAAATCCATATCATACTACTCATAATCAATCCATGATAACCATATCTAATAGGTAGTCATGATCATAATCTTCGAATACAACACATAGCATATAACCATAATAGAGTCTACAAGATGTCCAACAATGCCTCTAGTGATGAGATTCGGCGGGGACCAAGACATTTCCCCTGCTCACCCTCAAAGTAAATAACATAAACTGAAGCAACATAGGTAGAGGTATGGTGGCTTGTCCTTGTGAGATAGGATTCGCCACATCAAATGTCTCAAATCTAATCTAGCTGTCAAACAGTGGATGAAGGTAGTCTCTTGTCCCTACATGGTTAGATCATATAGGCAAAAGTATCTGTTAGTATGTTTAAATGTACTAAGTATGCGAGCATATAATGCACATGACTTATTGAACCTACATTCAACATTAGATGATAAGGGCACATAATATAGAATGAAGTACATATCCAAAGAAGAGTATATAACAATGTGCCATGAAATCCATGATGCACAAAATGCATAATGCTCATATATAGTGGAGGGTTGTAACCATAACTGACATCTCAAACACATGCGAGCTATTATATAAATTTTCTCAATATAGACCTCCCATTGGATGATAGAAGATTACTTGCCAAAGGTAATCTATACCACACATTACGACCCGATCATTTTGGTGTGATGGCCACCTTCCTTACGACCCAATCATTCCAGAAGGATTTCCAATATCATATCATATCAATTTGAAACAATTCCTTACGACCTAGTCGATTTGGTAATGGCTACCATATACCTATGCTAGTACATAGTTCAATAAAAAGGAGAGAACTCTTGGGATTAGCCTTGACGCCCCTAATCCATTCAGTGCTAAGTCATCACTCCACAAGAATACTTATACGTATACATACTTTCATAAGAGCCACAAGTATTTTCAAATCATTTCAATGCACACTTGGGCTCAAAAGTAAAATATTTTTTTATAATCATTCATACTTGGGCTAAAAAGCCAAATCATAATTCAATCCATACTTTTCATGCATAATAATAGCTCATTCACTTAACAATATGGTGTAAGAACCCAATATGCCCAAAGAGCCAACAACAATAGACATTTAAGTGATTACATTCTTATCATAACCATATGTGAGAGCTTAACTCACGAAAATCATTTTCATAAAACATATGTGAGCTTAACCCACTGATAATTCCATAATATCCAATTCTCATGAATGCATATGCCATGAATTATATGTGAATAACAATGGACAATATAGATTCAATCTTAAATCATCAATACAATAAGAAATTCAATTAAACACATAAGTAACTCACATTCAAATCACAGTTAGATTACCCATACTCAAATCAAACTTTAAAGGGACAGTGCATATTCAAATCTTCATAATAATCATGTAATTCAACATATTAGGGCTTAAATCAATTTGAAATCAACAATAAATCATAGTCCATACTTCAATGAATTTAATAAACAATAATCTTCAAAACTCGCATTTAAAAGTAATATTAAATTCCATAAATCAAGTGTAAAAGATTTTGGGTCTTCTTGATTGAAATGACCAAGAATATTTTAAACATAGCTAAGTTCATCAAGAAGAAACAAGAAGAATCTGATGAAGTTTGGAGTCCTTTCGTGAATCCCAAGCTTATTCTCCACTAGAGTCTTTGAGATGAGTTCTTAAGAGAGTTGAATATAATTCTAAGTGTCCGAATGAATTTGAATGAGAGGAGAAGAGCTTACGTCATTTGAATGTCTTAGCATGGCATACGAAGTCACAAAAGCCCCTTAAGAGTAGCCATAATTACAAAAAAAATCATTAATGAATAATAAAATTTGTTGCCAGGGCTCCCGTGTGAAGGTCTCACAGTTCGTACAAGGTCACACGGACTGTGAACCCGCTCGTGAAGCCATACTTAGCCAAATCAGAAGAAATGTTGCACGGCTGGGATTTACAAAAATGGCCATAACTTCTTGATACAAACTCAAAATTAGGTCAAATCAGATGCCTTGTAAAGCTAATTCAAAGTGCTTCAATTTGATAGTTTGTAAGCCACCTAGTTCTTTTTGTGCTAAGAGATATAACCATTTAAAGTTTATCCTTCTAATGATTCTTGTGAAAAGATTAGCCAATGGAATTCTATACTTAGAAAATCGCATGCAAACAATCATGTAGAAGGCTACACGGCCCATGAGAGGTCACATGGACAGAATGCCCTCCCGTGATGCTCCACTTAGAAAATTATTCGATAATAAAGTTCTAAGATGGTGATCCAATACTTAGAAAACTTTCATTCTAACACCCATATGGAAGGCCTCATGGATTGTGAAAGGCTATCCAGTCCATGAGAGGTCCATGTGTGAAGTGCCTTACCTAAAATGTGGATTTTCAAGGCCAAGGCCCTCCACACGGTCCACCACATGACCCGTGAAGAGGGCCTTGGCCTTGAAAGTGTTGGACCAAGGTGAGGTGAACCTTGGTCTTGAACTCCACATAAATGCCAATACTCTACATACACGACAAAGGGCCACCTCAAGGAACCATTACACGATCTGTATACCTTCACATGGCCCATGAAGGCTTTTCTGTAGTGTCACCTTGGTCCAACACTTTCTAGAAATAATTTCCAAGCTCCATTAAGGTCATACAAAGTTGGGGACCTTACATCATATCCCCATTGGGAACTTTCATCCTCAAATGTGCTAGAACAAGGCTTGAAATGATTGACTTAGAATATGAATCATCTGGACACAAGATACAATGCATATTTCATCATTTGAAATTCGTAATGTCATTAAAACTCATATCAAAACATCTTTAAATCATTTAAAAGAAATCTTTAAATTATTTTTCTGCACATGTATATATGTCATGTCATAAAACTCAAGAGTGAATGAATTAGGCCCATTGAGAATAGGAAGAACCTAAAACCATATTGCTTTAGTAGATTGGAAAGGATAGAGGTATCATCGCATCGTACTAGATTCCACTTCACACATAGCACTTTCAACATGTTGGTTCCTCTAAAGAACTTAAAATAAAGCAATATCCTTTTTACGAAGCCTCTCTATTTGCCTATCAAAAATTTCAATCAAATTCTCCAATGTCACAACACAAGCCTAGGGCATAGATGTGACACGACGACTAGAGAACCTGAAGGAACCCCAAGCAAGCCTCTTAACAAATCATTCAAACATCGTTGGTCGTGAAAGAAAAAATAGACGTTTACAAGAGACATTGATAAGAAGGGAAGTGAGACTAAGGGAAAATCATTTCATAAAAGTAATAGCTTAAGAAGAGTAAAGCGCATATACAGAGAATACCATATCATCTAACAACACCTCTACATGGAATGGAGTGGGGCCAAGACACTTCCCAGGCTCACCCTCAAGTAGTAAGTAACCAAAATTAATAATAGTCTCAACATAGCATAAAAAGGGAAAATAGACAATGTCCTCGGAGTTGAAGACTAACCCCAAAGCTTTCTTTGAATGAGGTAACTAGGCAAGTGGAGGAGGATAATCAATGGGAGCTCTAATTCCTACATGGTCATATTATGTAGGCATAGAATATGTGTTAGTACTTTGTAATGTACTAAGTATGCAGGGTGCAAATGAAACAAAGGAGATAAGCTATAAAAATCAAGACACATAATCATAACCACTGGTATAAGCTTAATATGGAATACATGCTCAAAGCCTTACATAAACATGAACAAGAATGACCATGTAATCACCCACTCACCTTACGGTATAACCTTTTCAGAGAGTGTTAGCAATACCACTACCTTACGATGTAGCCTTTTCGGTAGGTAGTACAAGATGTCCTTTATCTTATGATACAATCTTTTTAGTGGGAGGCATGATTTATTCTATCTTACAGCGTGGCCTTTTCTGTAGGTATTATAAGATGTACTTACCTTACGATATAATCTTTTTGGTAGTACTCATGATTCTTTTTACCATATGCATGGCCTTTTCGATAGGTATTATATGATGTCCTTACTTTACGATATAATCTTTTCAATAGGAGTCATAAATTATTTTACCTTACGGTGTGGCCTTTTCGGTTGGTAGTATAACATGTCCTTACCTTACGATATAATCTTTTCGGGAGGAGTCATAAAATAGCTCATCAAACCATCACATTCAAGTATTAAGAAAGGGGCTTCACATTTCACAAGAGTATAGCAAGACAAAAGAGCTCAATGATTCACTTGTAACGTTAGAGATACTTTTCATGAATTTAATACATGCTTGGAAGCCCTTACTCATCATGATGTCACTTGACTTGTAAATCATATAATAGATCATCAATAACTTGAGGATACTTTTCATGTCATTTTATCAAACAAATGGTGGGTTTATGATACTTGTTCAAGACCATACAATTCAAGGGTGAAATGAGATGAGAAAAATCAATGCAAATCAATCCACCAACATATAGTAAAACCCTCATGTAGAGTACCTTAAAATCCGTCATCAAAACTCATAATAGATCATAGTTTCATAGATCAAAACATGCAAAGTGTGAATATATAAAGATCAACATATAGTGTAAGCTTAAAATTGATACTCATGCATAATCAATAATACATTGATAAAATCCAACATAATTTATTCTCATATTTCATAATAAGAGATATCCATAAGTTATAGAACTTGACAACATGTAATTTCCATAAAAGGAAAAGTTGGGCTCCATGGGTAAAAAGACCCAATGGATGAAACACATATACCTCAAACTTGGGTTTTCTTGAGATGAGCTTGAAGGAAACTTAAATCTTGAAGTGAATCCTTGAGTTCCAAAGTTATGCTTGAGATCCTTGAATTTGGAATGAAATATTTGGTTAAGTCTTAGAGAGGTTTTTGAGAGGTTCTTGAGTGATATAGAGTTGAAAAACGGCTAACTATAGGTGATTTCACGCTTAAGTGGGCATGGGGCACCCCAGGTGCGTCGTGACCTGGGCGCGAACAGACACTGTTTTCCAAAAAATAGCGAAAATTATTTTTCACTACGAGTCTTCTAAAATACAGGTTACACCCATTTGCCACTCAATTTTTCTCCTTGATCGAGAATATGAAGTCGAATTTTTGATATTACACATGGATTTTGAGATGTATAAAAATTATGATTATGAACATTCCGAAGCACATTTTTTGGGGGTTTCAATATTTGCCCCTTGGAAACATTCATCTACGAATGTCAAATAAACACGCATGAGAGAAGTAATCATGAAGATTGTAGCCCGACATGAATGCAACAAATGAATTCAAACATCATTTTTGAAAATCTCAACCTAAATGTTGAAAATCACCATTAACTTGTTAACATGTACGTGAATGCATGCAAAATGACATAAGGCTGAAACTTAAGACATGAAATCATGTGGAGGACTTAAATTAGTACATTCAGCTTGAGTAGAGGGGAAGGATATGGGTATCACTTTTTCATGTCCACCTCGACTACCCAAGTGACGCTATCGGCTTGATGATTCCTCCAAGGGACCTTAAGGGAAGCTACATCTTTGTTTCTCATTCCCTTCACTTGTCTATCCAAAAATTCCAGCGTGACCTCCTTATAGGTCAATTATCTTCTATAATACCCACAACCTCTAAGGGCACTATAGCACTTGGTTCACCTGCAAACTTTCTCAACATCGACAAATGGAAGACTGGATGAACCATATTCATCTCCGTAAGTAACCCCAATTCATATACAACTTACCAACCCTTCTCAAAATTCTATAAGGATCCACAAACCTTGGGCTCAATTGACCTATATTGCCAAAATAGACCACAGCCTTCATGGGTGAGACTTTCAAGTAAACCCAATCATCAGCTTCAAGCACACATAACCTACCTTGGTACCTAAGGACCCCATTTCCCCCATGGGAGAAAATCTCCACTTTATTAACCTTTACCAAAACCTTCAATTCTAGCAAGATGGGGTCAAGGTCTTGTTTTGACTGGACTTCCTCAATCAATGAAGATTTGGAACTCTCAATAAGCACTACACCACCATTTCAACTCCACTCAACCTAAACCCCAACCTAGCTGACCGTTGCACTTCTCTAGCCACCTTATTGTTACCCAAAATTCACACTTTTCATATTTAGAAATGGCCTTTCATCCTTCAAACTTTTCAACACCACCCTCAAATGATTCATAAGACCTTCTTCACTACGAGAATAAATCCATATATCATCAATAAAGACTACACAAACATGTCAAGCTAGGGTTTACAGACCCTATTCATGAGACCTATAAATATTGCCGGTGCATTAGCTAAGACAAAAGACATTACCATAAATTTCAAAATGCCCATACTTAGTCCGACAAGCTGTCTTGGGAATATCACACTCCCTCACTCTCACTTAGTGGTATCCAGACAGAAGATCAATCTTAGAAAAATGACTAGCTCCTATAGGGAAGGACATCAAGAAACTCATTAGCCACCGAAACCAACTCAGTAGGGACGAGTCCAGACTCAATATTTCTAACCCTTGCAAGATGGTAAATATAACCCTTAGGAATCAATTCGTGCTTTAAGACAAGAAATGAATCTACCCTTAACTACCACGTTACAACTTTCCCACTCAAGTACAGGTTCATTAGGGAATTATAATCCAACTTTATGGGTTCTACAATCAATGGAAGCATGATAGGCATGTAACCAATCAACCCCAAGAATAATCTCAAATCCCACTATGCCATGTTCAATAAAATCACAAGATAAGATTTTATGCAATAAGGATATGGGACAACCTCTACAAACTTTTCTAGCAACAATAGACTCACCAATGGGGGTAGATACCTAAAAGGTTAACATTGCAATTTGAGACACACATGAAGCTTATTAGCAACAAAAGGAATAATGAAAGAAATAGTGGCACCTGTACCTATCATAGCATGCACATCAAAATAAAAAACCTTTAACATGTTGGCAACAACAACGGGCTCCTCATCCCCTCCTTACCTCCCTTGAAGAACATAGAATCGATTATGTCATGGAGCACCCTCTTGTTGCCTTCTTGAGCCCTTTGATCACCATGAACACCTTGCCCTTATGGTCTGTTTTCTTTACCCTTATTTTGAGCATGTGGACAATCTGGAATTTTTGTGGCCTATCTTGCTATACCCAAAGCATGCACCCGTGTTCCTCCAACAAATGCCACCATGTTTCCTCCCACATTTTTTGCATATAGGATTAGCCACCCAATCATCACCTTCTTGGAGCCTTGGATTAGGCACCCCATCCTTAGCAACCCTCTTTGTTGGAGTACTAGAGGATCATTTGCCTTGAATCTTGAGACCTTGTTAAAACTAGCCACCCTCAAACCGAACCCACTTGACCTCCCCACTTCTCTTCTTCCTAAGCTTCTCCCCCTCAAGTCGTTCAGAATAGGTCATGAGCCGTGAAAAATCTATATCACTTACAAGTATTCCGGTATGACACTTTTCATTTACGTAGTCAGACACCCCCGACACAAACTTGTTCATCCCTGATCTAGGTTCGGCAATCAATTGTGGAGCATTCTTGGAGAGCATTTTGAACTTGAGGGCACACTCCCTAACAGTCATGGAACCTTTCTTAAGATTCATGAACTCCATCACTTTAGCCTCTCTCAACTCAATAGTGAAGAACCGATTGAGGAAGGCAGCCTTGAACTCCTCCCATGGAATAACATTATGATTTTGCCTCTCTATCTTCTATTGCACAAACCAAATTTGAGCCACAACTTTTAGTTGGCAGCTGCTAGTTCACCTTCTCCTCCGAACATACCCCCATAATGGATAGAACCTTATACACCTCATCTATGAACTCTTGGGAATCTTCCTCCACCTTGGACCAATGAAACTACAGAGGGTTCATTCTTGTGAAATCCCTCACCCTTGACGCACGAGCATAAGCATGAGGAGCTTGGACACTTTGTTTAATTTGTGGGTCATTGCATATGCCAACATAGTGATCGCTGAAATACCCCAAAACATCCCAAAACACCCCAAAAATGTGCTTTGAAAATGCCCATAATCGTAATTTCCATATACCTTAAAATTCGTTCTTGATATTAAAAATCTGACTTTATATTCTCGATTAAGGGAAAAATGAGTGGGAAATGGGTATCACCCTGATTTTAGATGACCCATAGAAAAAAATAATTTTCGTGAAATTTTCTTATCCAGTGTGCATCCATAACCAGACCGCGACGTGGATTGGGCGTAGATTAGTACAACTTTGTCCTTCTTGATGGGTCCACATCGTGGACCAGACGCGGACTAATTCAACATTTTCCTTAGTTTTTCATTTCGGTCCAGGGGCATTTGGGTCATAGCCCCATGCCCACTAATGCATGAAAGCAACTATACTTAGCCATTTTTCAACTCCATATCACTCAAAACCCTCTCTAAAACCACGCAACCATTTTATCAGGATTCCCATCGAATTTAAGTGTCTCAAGCTTAATTTCAGATCTCAAGAACTTCATTCAAGCTTTAAGTCTCCTTCAAGTGTACTTCAAGAAAATGTAAGTTTAAGGCATGTGGATTTTATCCATTGGGTCCTTTCACCCATGGAGCCCAAACTATGTCAGCATGGACTATCTTCAAGTTTCCATACTCCTTTCCTCAAACTATGTGCCAACATAGGATTATGTTATAACGTTGCTATACCTGTGGATCCATTTAGTGAACTTCATCATGAAATCCACCCCAAAATGGCGCAGGTTCCTGTAAGGGGAGTTACTTCTTCGAAATTGGACAAGCTCCCCTAAGGTGAAGTATGGTTACCTAGGCAAGTAGACCACATCTTTACCGATGATGAGGGGTAATCATTGGGATTCCAAGTTGTAGCTTGCTCTTATTCTTTATTGTTTAAGTTCTCTTCCCATATATGTATCATGTTCTATGCAAGTTTACTGATTTATAAACATGTTTTACTTCAAGAATTGATCATGCATGCCATATTGAGATTATACTTATCTATTGCTTATTTCTATGCATTTTGACTATATTGGCTTATGTCTTGTTGCACTGCATCCTACATACTTAGTACATTCCAATGTACTAACGCATACTCTATGACTACATGATATCACCATGTAGGGACCAAAGCTCCTCTCGATCATCCTCCATAAGGCTAGTGAGATTATTCAAAGATAAGCACGGTGAGTCATCAAGTTCGGGACAATATCTACTTTCTCTTGCTATCTCTAAGACTTCTTCATGTTGAACATTTGATATTATGCGGGTGAGCCCAGAAAGTGTTTTGGCCCCCGCTCCATTCTAAGTTTAGAAGTGTTGTTGGAATATTATGTTGTATTTATGCTATAAGATTGACGCTTTACGATTTTATGATATCAAAAACTTCCCTTAGTCCTGTTTCCCCCTTTTATATTATTCTTGTTGTTGTTTACATTGCTTTCACAACTAAGGATGTGTGATTGATATGCTAAGAGGCTTGTTTGGGTCCCTTCGAGTTCCCATTCGCCATGTCATGTCTAGGCCATAGGCTTGGGTCGTGACAATGGCATTCCAGAACTTGACTTGACTAGCCCCTTCTCTCTGAGGGGCTAGGTGAGCCGGACCCTCCTCGGGTGTGCAGGCCTACCAAGGTCTTCCTCTCTGTAGCGGTATAATCTAGATGAGCAAAGAATATTCGTCAGTGGATAAACCTTATATTGACATCTAAACAACGATATAGACCATGAAGAAGTGAAACATTTCCTAAAATGCCTTATAGCCTCCCATTCATAGTTGTGGCGCACTTTACAACATTGAATAAGATTATAATTGACGCAGTGTGTTGGAATTCTGAGGACCATTAACAACCTTGTGCTCTAACACCAAGCTTGTCACGACCCAAGCCTAGGGCCTAGATATGACATGACAAATGGGGAACCCAAAATAAGCCTCTTAACATATCATTCACACATCCTTGGTCACAGAAGCAAAAAAAAAAGACATTTAAAGACACATTCATAAGAAGGGAGGTGGAATAACGAGAAAAATATTTCATAAAAGTAATAGCTTAAGAAGAGTTAAGCTCATGTACATTAAATGCCATATGATCTAACAATATTTCACATGGAATGGAGTGGGGGCCAAGACACTTCCCTGACTCACCCTTAAGTAGTAAGTAACCAAAAGTAATAATAGTCTCAACATAGCTAAAGAAAGGAAAAGAAAAATGTCCTCGGAGTTGAGGACTCACCCCAAAGCTTTCTTTGTGTGAGGCAACTAGCCACGTGGAGAAGGATGATTAATGGGAGCATAGGTACTTACATAGTAATATCACGTAGACATAGAGTATGCCTTAGTACTTTGGAATATAATAAGTTAAACGTACCAAAAATGTGCTTCCAAAATGCCCATAATCGTAATTTCCATATATCTCAAAATCCGTGTATGATATCAAAAATCTGACTTCATATTCATGTTCAGGGGGAAAAATTGAATGGGAGAAGGGTATAATCGGATTTTAGAGGAATCATAACAAAAAATAATTTTTGCTAATTTTTGATTTCCAGTGGCCATCTGTGCCGTGGCTGCGACGCGCTAGGGACACAGATTGGTGTTTGAATGAAGTTCGCATCTTGTCTGCGTCGTGCTAACGGCGCAGACTAGTGTACTATTTTCCTTGTTTTTCTATTTTGGCCAAGGGCAGTAGGATCATAGCCCTATGCCCATTTATGCATGAAAACACCTATACTTAGCCATTTTTCAACTCTATATCACTCAAGACCCTCTCAAAAACCTCTCCAAAAGTTAACAAAATATCTCATTCAAATTTTAAGAATTTCAAGACTAACTTTAGAACTCAAGGATTCTCTTTAAGCTCCAAGTTCTCTTCAAGATCATCTCAAGGAAACCCAAGTTTGAGGTATGTGGGTTTCATCCATTGGATCCTTTCACCCATAGAGCTCAATCTTCCTTTTTATGAAAATTACACATTTTCAAGTTGTATTACCTATGGGTATCTCTTAATATTTCTTCCATCAATCATGCCAAGCAAACTCTTAAGCTTCCGAAAAACATCGGTCTTCAAAGGCTTTGTGAAAATATCAACGATTTGATCTCCTATTATCACATATGATACTTCGACTTCCTTCTTCTTCACTTGTTCTCGGATAAAATGGTATCGAACATCAATATGCTTGCT